>MU134672.1:22090-80143 GCA_015039355.1 Ramaria rubella
GTGTACACGTTGCCTGTCCACAAAGGGTGCGGGCGACCTGTCCTTTGCCTTTGCACACAAGGTCGTCCACACCGATCAAAAACGGTGTTTCGTGAACTCTTAAGGTCGACCACTGTGGACAAGGGACTGGTCCGCACGCTTTTCGCCACAAAGTTACCACCGTAGGTAACACCTCGCGGTCATCCTGTGTGCACGGTGCCCCTCCACAAAGGGTGCGGACGACCTGTCCTTTGCCTTTTCACACAAGGTCGTCCACACCGATCAAAAACGGTGTTTCGTGGACTCTTAAGGTCCACCACTGTGGACGAGGGGACGGGTCGGCACTCTTTTCGCCACAGAGTTACCACCGTGGGTAAAAACTCGCTGTCATCCTGTGTGTACACGGTGCCCCTCCACAAAGGGTGCGGGCGACCTGTCCTTTGCCTTTTTCACACAAGGTCGTCCACACCGATCCAAAACGGTGTTTCGTGACCTCTTAAGGTCCACCACTGTGGACAAGGGACTGGTCAGCACTCTTTTCGCACAAAGTTACCACCGTAGGTAAAACCTCGCGGTCATCCTGTGTACACGGTGCCCCTCCACAAAGGGTGGCGGGCGACCTGTCCTTTGCCTTTTCACACAAGGTCGTCCACACCGATCAAAAAACGGTGTTTCGTGACCTCTTAAGGTCCACCACTGTGGACAAGGGACTGGTCAGCACTCTTTTCGCCACAAAGTTACCACCGTAGGTAAAACCTCGCCGGTCATCCTGTGTGAACGGTGGTGTTGCACAAAGGGTGCGGGCGACCTGTCCTGTGCCTTTTCACAGAAGGTCGTCCACACCGATCAAAAACGGTGTTTCGTGAACTCTTAAGGTCCACCACTGTGGACAAGGGACTGGTCAGCACTCTTTTCGCCACAAAGTTACCACCGTAGGTAAAACCTCGCGGTCATCCTGTGTACACGGTGGTGTTGCACAAAGGGTGCGGACGACCTGTCTGTGCCTTTTCACAGAAGGTCGTCCACACCGATCAAAAACGGGTGTTTCGTAAAGTCTTAAGGTCCACCACTGTGGACAAGGGACTGGTCACCACTCTTTTCCGCATAAAGTTACCACCGTAGGTAAAAGCTCACGGTCATCCTGTGTACACGGTGCCCCTCCAGAAAGGCTGCGGGCGACCTGTCCTTTGCCTTTTCACACAAGGTCGTCCACACCGATCAAAAACGGTGTTTCGTGACCTCTTAAGGTCCACCACTGTGGACAAGGGACTGGTCCAGCTCTTTTTCGCCACAAAGTTACCACCGTAGGTAAAACCTCGCGGTCATCCTGTGTGAACGGTGGTGTTGCACAAAGGGGTGCGGGCGACCTGTCCTTTGCCTTTCACACAAGGTCGTCCACCCCGATCAAAAACGGTGTTTCGTGAACTCTTAAGGTCCACCACTGTGGACAAGGGACTGGTCAGCACTCTTTTCGCCATAAAGTTACCACCGTAGGTAAAACCTCACGGTCATCCTGTGTACACGGTGCCCCTCCAGAAAGGGTGCGGGCGACCTGTCCTGTGCCTTTTCACAGAAGGTCGTCCACACCGATCAAAAACGGTGTTTCGTAAAGTCTTAAGGTCCACCACTGTGGACAAGGGACTGGTCAGCACTCTTTTCGCCATAAAGTTACCACCGTAGGTAAAACCTCGCGGTCATCCTGTGTACACGGTGCCCCTCCAGAAAGGGGTGCGGCGACCTGTCCTTGTGCCTTTTCACAGAAGGTCGTCCACACCGATCAAAAAACGGTGTTTCGTGAACTCTTAAGGTCCACCACTGTGGACAAGGGACTGGGTCAGCACTCTTTTCGCCAAAAGTTACCACCGTAGGTAAAACCTCGGCGGTCATCCTGTGTGTACACGGTGGTGTTGCCCTCCAAAAGGGTGCGGGCGACCTGTCCTGTTCCTACTGGCGCTCCAAAATGGATGCCACCATTGAAACACCGCTTTTCTCACGACTGGGCAGTTTGCCAAAAAGGTGTGGCTAGTTTTTGCCACAAAGCACTTGAGAATTCCAGGTGGTGACACCTGTTCCCTGCCCAGTCGTGAGAGAAGCGGTGTTTCACTGGTGGCATCCATTTTGGAGCGCCAGTAGGACACACGTGCCACCACAACGTGTTTCCCACGCCTGCTGGAAACGAAACGGAACAGTGTGTTCCAGCAGGTGTGGCCAGTTTTGCCACATAGCACTTGGAAATTCCAGGTGGTGACACCTGTTCCCTGCCCAGTCCTGAGAAAAGTGGTGTTCCAAGGGTGGCATCCATTTTGTTGTGACAGTAGGGCACACGTGCCACCACAACGTGTTTCCCACGCCTGCTGGAAACGAACCTGGAAAGTGAGTTCCAGCAGGTGTGGCTAGTTTTTGCCAGAGAGCACTTGAGAATTCCAGGTGGTGACACCTGTCCCCTGCCCAGTCCTGAGAAAAGTGGTGTTTCAATGGTGGCATCCCTTTTGGGATGACAGTAGGGCACACGTGCCACCACAATGTGCTTCCCACGCCTGCTGGAAACGACACGGAAATGTGTGTTCCAGCAGCTGTGGCTAGTTTTTGCCAAAAAGCATTTGAGAATTCCAGGTGGTGACACCTGTTCCCTGCCCAGTCATGAGAACAGTGGTGTTTCAATCATGGCATCCATTTTGAAGCGACAGTGGAACACACGTGTCACCTGGAGGTGTTTCCCACGCCTGCTGGACACGACATGGAAAAGTGTGTTCCAGCAGGTGTGGCTAGTTTTTGCCACAGAGCACTTGAAAATTCCAGGTGTTGACACCTGTTCCCTGCCCAGTCTGAGGAACGTGGTGTTTCAATGGTTGCATCCATTTCTGTGTGACAGTGGGACACACATGTCGCCACAACGTGTTTCCCATGCCTGCTGGACACGCAACGGAAAAGTGTGTTCCAGCAGGTGTGGCTAGTTTTTGCCAAAAAGCATTTGAGAATTCCAGGTGGTGACACCTGTTCCCTGCCTAGTCATGAGAAAAGTGGTGTTTCAATGGTGGCATCCATTTTGGAGCGACAGTGGAACACACGTGCCACCTGGAGGTGTTTCCCACGCCTGCTGGAAACGCAACGGAAATGTGTGTTCCAGCAGGTGTGGCTAGTTTTTGCCAACAAGCATTTGAGAATTCAAGGCCCCCCCAGTCATGAGAAAAGTGGTGTTTCAATGGTGGCATCCATTTTTGTGTGACCGTAGGACACACGTGCCACCACAACATGTTTCCCACGCCTGCTGGACATGAAACGGAAAAGTGTGTTCCAGCAGGTGTGGCTAGTTTTTGCCAAAAAGCATTTGAGAATTCCAGGTGGTGACACCTGTTCCCTGCCCAGTCATGAGAAAAGTGGTGTTTCAATGGTGGCATCCATTTTGCAGTGACAGTCAAACACATGTGCCACCTGGAGGTGTTTCCCATGCCTGCTGGACATGAAACGGAAAAGTGTGTTCCAGCAGGTGTGGCTAGATTTTGCCAAAAAGCATTTGAAAATTCCAGGTGGTGACACCTGTTCCCTGCCCAGTCGTGAGAAAGATGGTGTTTCAATGGTGGCATCTATTTTGGTGCCGGACATGCCCACAACGCAGGAGCAGGGCCCATTGTGTATCATGAAGACAGGGGTGAGAGTGCATATTTGGGAGTGGCGATGATGAGGTATGTCTGAAATGTTGTCTACCCAACGCCTACCTCACTGGTAAACCAGGGTACTGGGTTGCTCAACTTACAATGAGCATGTCAAACGCCTCTGCGTTGGTTGTGTAGCGGGTGACCCTGCCCGCCAGGTGCAATGGCCACAGACATAACCCTACAGCCCCCAGAGGCTGTTCAGTGGTCTTCTGGGGGAGAGATGCAGGAGCCGGAGGGATGAGGGGGGAAGCGGGAGATCAGGCCCATGTACCTGTCATCGTGGATCCAATCATAGCCAATCATACCATCCCGAGGACCTGGGTGATGGTCTGTCACAGTTCTGTGCTCTGGTGATGTAGTCTAGTAAGAAATATATGTGATCTACCCTGAGTGACTGAGAGAGGGCCTCACAAGGCCGTACATACCTCCCAGCGGTACACCCCTGGATGTACCCGCATCCAGCAATCTCGGCGATAGGAGTCCACAACTGTGTGGTTGGCCTCCCGGGGGCTCCTTGCGCTGTTCTTTTTCTCCGAGTGCACCATGACTGCATTGTTGCACAAATCCTGCCAGCGGTACTCAGTCCTGGAGAGGATGTCCCTCGATATGATTGCCCACTCTGTGGGCAACCCAGTGGTTCTCGAATGGGCAGGGACCAGCTCAATGCCTTCTTCGAAGTTGTGGAACTGGTGTGTGGTCTGGAACCTGCCCTGGCGGTGGATGGGCAAGCCACTGAAACTCACACGTGCAGGTGAAGCATCTAGGAGTGTTCGACGGTGCAGACGGGGCGACCGTGCACACCAACCTGATCACTCTCCAAGGTGCTGTCCACCAGGCTCATGAATGGGCTGTGAAATCCTGCCACTAAGGTTTCCCCACCATCGTCGCCCCAGAGTCAGACCCAGGGCGCCCACGGCCATGGGGGCACCCCTGTTTGCTCTTCAACGTGGACTGGCTGTGATGGGTGTACCCGTTGTGGGGGCCAACATGGATTGCGCACTTTCTGTGAGTGGGTTGGACAACTGTGCACAAACAACTTTTGACCCAGGGTCTGGCCGTGCCACAGGCCCCACCTGCATGCACGCGGGGGAGAAGGTTCACGGTGGGGGGCCAAGGTGCGACAGGTGGCAAAGCATGGCCTTCTTCATACACCTGCCCCATGGCCACTTGGGATGACGCGAGCTTGGACAACATGCTCTGGGACCTTCACACCTCTTACCCCACCGCTGGGATCAAAATGCTCTGCGGTCCACTGCGGGCCTGGGGAGGGCATGTCTTGCACAAGCGCCTCACAGCCTCACTTATGCAAATCCACCCAGAGCGGCGTGTGGTGATATGCTCTCAATTCCGCGCATACCGATTGACTCACCCCTGTGCACCAGGACTCATTCGATGGCGGATCATCGTCCATGGCTTCATCGATGGATACTCACACCTCATCACAGCCCTGAGTGCGTCGAACAACAATTGGGCGGACACGGTCCTCGAGGTGTTCCTCGAGGGAGCAGGGAAATACGCCGTCCCGGAACGCGTTCGAGGTGACCACAGCAGGGAGAATGTCAAGGTGGCAGAGTTTATGCGGGCCTTCTACCCCAACTGACGCAATGTGTATTTATGGGGCAGGTGAGTCGGACCACGTCGGGGCTTTGGACAGAATCACTGATAGTCCACATGTGTCACGCAGGAGTGTCCACAACATTCACATTGAATGCTTGTGGGTGGATGTGGCTGCCCAGTTTGGCCACAAATGGAACAACTTTTTCTGCGCCCTGGAGACTCACAGCGGGTTAAATGCGGCCAATAGCGTGCATGTCTGGCTCCTGCACACGCTATTCCTGGATGATATCAATACAGAGGCCACCTTGTGGGTGGCGGGGTAGAATTGCCACTTAATCTCACTCCCAGATGGTCCATCACAAACACCAGCAGAACGTTATGGTTTTGGGATGGCACTTACTGGCATTTGTGGGCACCGTTTGGACTCACACGAACATGAAAGAGTCTCAAGAGTCAGAGGACGAAGACATGGACACACAAACTTGGGGAGTCGACTGGGAAGCGCTCTTGGACCCCTGGTTCATTGCCTCTCATGCACGCAACAATCCGGACGACCACAAAGAAGTGGGCCTGTCCTTCGTGTGGAACGCCCATCTGGGCGTGCCGGAGCTGAGTCATGTAGAGGTGGATCCCCCCCCCCAATCGTTTGTTCACCCGTTCAAATGAGAACTGAAGGAGTACATGCACGTCTACGATCACACCAACCATGCTGAAATGCTGGCTGGGCATTGGATCAACGGTTTGGCTTTCTGTTGTGCGCGGTACCCAGAGTTATTCTAGCACCTGCCCCTGGATGGATAGCACATGGGGTGTCACGGGGTACATGCGCAGCAGAAACAAAGTTTTTGTATGTCACGTGTACTTATAGTATGTGATAGCAATAATTACATTCAGGAACATGATCCAGGCTTGCACTCCCATGGCTGCGAAGCCTGAAAGTCCCTCAAACCATAGTATACTCCCCTGCATCTTGGAGTATCAAGTAGAGGAAGTAAATATGGAGGCACTCAGGCTCATATGTGCCTTCCGAGGTCACCCCCATGTCATTGAGGGCTTTGAGGAGAGGGTTTACATTGACATAAACGGTGGCGGTGCACGTGGACCATGAGATATATGCGCCGCCATACGATTGGGCAAGCTCATCCCAGCAGATGGCTGGGCCATCATGTGGGATGAGCTTTCCACGGGATTTTTGAGTGGGAAGGAACCAGTAGATCTGCGAGAGGTGTTGAGGGGTGTGGAGAGTTGTGCAGACAGACATACCTGGAGGGCACTGACCCATGGGAGCAAGGTAGCAGAGCCTGTGGCAACAGCGTGAAATAGGCGGGCAACCCCACCAGGGTCTTCCAGGCGGGGATTGTCTAGTGCAGCGGAGGAGACAAGACTCTGCATCAAGTTTTTCTGGATGAAGGGGGTGATGCGTGGTGGGTTGTCAATGAATGCAGAAAAAGAGGCACAGGGATCGAAGGCCCGGCCATTGAGGCCAGGGAATGGCTCGAATGCAGCTGTGGCAAGAGGGTCAATGTGATGGCGGAGTAGGGTGCTAACCTGGTGGCCAGCGGTGATATGTGTGTCCCAGGCCTGGCGCACGAACGCTGGGGCACCACCCTCAAATTGGTGGATGTGCTGAGGGTTAGTGTAGGGTCAACGGAGTACTGTGCGACAGTGAAGGGCGCAACCAATTCACGTTGAATAGTGTGTGATTGGATGACCGGGGGCATAGGGGGATATTGAACCTGTAGGAAAACACGGTACATTCAGGGCTTGAGGTGGCTCCCCAGCCCAGGTAAACGGCCTCGGTGAGCCTTTGCCAAAGGTTATCATGGACGCCCTGGTCGTGCACGCGATACGCGGGGAGCTGATCAAAGGCTGAAATAGGATGACATCATGGTATTTAGGACAAAAAACTAAGGAACAGACTTACGGAGCAGTTGAGGACATTGGAGGTGAGTCCTAGGAGGTGGGGCACCCCGGTTAAGTTGTCATGGGGGGCCGCCACCCTGAGGGCCCTGAGACAGGCGTGGATCTCACTGGGGCGGCCAGACGATGGTTCAAATACGGGTAGGAAAGATTCCTCATGCAAAGAATCTAGAGAACCCTTGAGAAAAACCACACAGGCGAAGGGTGAGAACCACGTGGGAGGGGTGCCCAACCAAAGGAATGATGCGGCAACGAGGGTGCCTGCCGTGACCAGGCATTCCCATTGATCACCAGAGATGTCAGGGCCTCCTGAGATGTTTGGAGTTAGATAGCCATGACACTCTATGAATAGGCTGGAGTTGGCGGCATAAAGATCGAGCAGTCCTGTGAGAGTGGCGTGTTCGAGGCCTCTCCCAACTGCGCCTGGGCGATGCTGTGAGGATTGCCTGGGAGGGGGGTAAGGGGTCGGTGAGGGTTTAAATATAAAGGACTTACACGCAGAACATGCGCTCAAGGGAACTGAAGGCAAGCATGTGCAGGGAGCAGTTACGGATGAGGCCGAGGATCCACTGGTCGAGCAAGGGAGGCAGGGCATGAATGTGGGTGCCTACGAACCTCGTGGGCTGCACGGTGAGGGCGTCTGATGACATGTGCATGAGCGTGGTGAGGGCGGTGTGCCACTGACGCAGGGTGGACCAGCATAAGGCAACTTCTGGGAGCCAGGGGCCAGGGGCTGGGTCGTCCAAAAGGATGGGGGTTTGCGAGGAACCTTCCTCACAAAAGGGGTCAGGTTGGGCAGTGTCAGGTGCCCACACCAAGGAGACGTCGCCAAGGTCAGGAGAGGTCCATTCTTCGGGGTAAGAGATCACCAGGGAGGGTGGTGCTGCAGGGAGTGGAGGGGACAATGGGGGGTGGGGGGCACGGCACAGCCCCCTGGACAAGGAAGGCAATTTCACATGTTTGGTGGACAATGTGGGGGCGACGGAAGTGTCAAGGTCGCTGTCATCAGGAAGGAGTTCATCACAGCATGGGTCGTCCAGGTCGGAGGAATTGTCCATGGGGTGAGGCCACTTCGGTTCTTCCGCTGGGTCATCCGTCAGGAGGCCGTGATATACGCGCATGTTAATGCAGGTGTGGCGGATGATTATGCCTGCGGGTTCAAGTTGGACAGTGAAGCCAGGGATTTTGCCCTCTGATTCCAGGGTTAGAATTCAAACAAAATGGTGGTGGTGGTGCAGGTAAGATAAGACTTACAAATGCGCAGGATAGAGAGCCCATGGCCCTCCAGGCAGATGTCACGCGAAACACCAGGGAGACTGATGAGGTAGGCAAGTGTATGGGGGGTATCGTTGCAGAGGATGGGGCTAAGCAGCACCTTGGCATGCCTTGGCCGGATGGCGCTGGTCAGGAACACAAGGGGGCAGCTGTCCAATGAACCGGGAGGTGCACTGGGGACTGGGGGGAAGCGTGCATGAGTGGCGCCAGATTGAAACCGTATTATGAAATCCCAGGCAAGTACGCTCAGGGGGGTACTGAGTTTCACGTCGTGGAATTCGGCTGTGAGGCCATAAGCCTCCATCTGGGCATGGAACATTGCAGCTCGCTGCAGGTAAAGCATCGGTTTGATGGTTTTCTTACAATAAGGGTGGCTGGGCAGGGGGGGGTGGAGGTAGAGCGTGAAAGAGATTGTTGTGTGAGGGAGGTTGGGGAGGAGATTGTGCAATCCAGAAGCATGATTGGTGTTGGGGGCAAGCGGATGACCTGAGGTGGGACACGAGGTTGAATGAGATAAAGGGGGATGTCCAGTGATGGCACAGGAGGATGCCACTGATGCCATGCCGCAGGCGGTGCTGCAGCATTCGGGTTGTCGGTACTGGGGGATGGAGGTAGTTGGGAAGCGGGGTTGGGATTGGTTGAAATGAAGAGGTGGAGGGGGTGGGTTGGTCATTGCAGCTATTAATGAGGCGGCTGAGGAGATGGTAGAGGCAGGAGACATAGGGAGCAGCTGAATGGGGGCGGCAATGCTGGATGGCATATTGAAAATAGAATTGATGAAAAATAGAATGAGTGTGGAGATGATGTGTCTGGCAGACTGGAGGTAGCACAGCAGATGATGGTCTGGCGAAGGCTGATGATGATAGGCGCGTGTGCAGTGAGCGTCTTTTGTAGTGTAGTAGGCGCTGTCGAGTATCATGCTTGTCAGCGAGAGGGTCGACATGATGGCAGAGTAGGGCGCTAACCTGGTGGCCAGCGGTGATATGTGTGTCCCAGGCCTGGCACACGAACACCGGGGCACCACCCTCAAATTGGCGGATGTGCTGAGGGTTAGCATAGGGTCAGCGGAGTACTGTGCGACAGTGAAAGGCATGACCGACTCACATTGAATAGTGTGTGATCAGATGACCCGGGGCGTAGGGGGATATTGAACCCGTAGGAGAATGCGGTCCATTCAGGGCTTGAGGTGGCTCCCCAGCCCAGGTAAATGGCCTCGGTGAGCCTTTGCCGAAGGTTATCATGGATGCTCTGGTCGCGCACGCAATACGCAGGGAGCTGATCAAAGGCCAAGATAGGATGACGTCATGGTATTTAGGACAAAAAACTAAGGAACAGACTTATGGAGCAGTCGAGGACATCAGAGGTGAGTCCTAGGAGGTGGGGCACCCCGGTTAAGTCGTCATGGGGGGCCGCCACCCTGAGGGCCCTGAGACAGGTGTGGATCTCACTGGGGTGGCCAGATGATGGTTCAAATACGGGTAGGAAAGATTCCTCATGCAAAGAATCTAGAGAACCCTCGAGGAAAACCACACAGGCAAAGGGTGAGAACCACGTGGGGGGGGCACCCAACCAAAGGAACGATGCGGTGATGAGGGCGCCTGCGGTGACCAGGCATTCCTGTTGATCACCAGAGATGTCAGGGCCTCCTGAGATGTTTGGAGTTAGATAGCCATGACGCTCTATGAATAGGCTGGAGTTGGCGGTGTAAAGATCGAGCAGTCCTGTGAGAGTGGCGCGTTTGAGGCCTCTCCCAACTGCGCCTGGGCGATGCTGTGGTTGTGAGGATTGCCCGGGAGGGGGGTAAGGGGTCAGTGAGGGTTTAAATATGAAGGACTTACACGCAGAACGTGCGCTCAAGGGAACTGAAGGCGAGCGTGTGCAGGGAGAGGTTACGGATGAGGCCGAGGATCCACTGGTCGAGCAAGGGAGGCAGGGCGTGAATGTGGGTGCCTACAAACCTTGCGGGCTGCACAGTGAGGGCGTCTGACGATGTGTGCATGAGCGTGGTGAGGGCGGTGTGCCACTGACGCAGGGTGGACCAGCATAAGGCAACTTCTGGGAGCCAGGGGCCAGGGGCTGGGTCGTCCAAAAGGATGGGGGTTGTGAGGAACCTTCCTCACAAAAGGGGTCAGGTTGGGCAGTGTCAGGTGCCCACGCCAAGGAGACGTCGCCGAGGTCAGGAGAGGTCCGTTCTTTGGGGTAAGAGATCACCAGGGAGGGCGGTGCTGCAGGGAGTGGAGGGGACGATGGGGGGTGGGGGGAAGAGCGCGGCCCCCCAGACAAGGAAGGCGATTTCGCACGTTTGGTGGACAACGTGGGGGCGACGGAAGTGTCGAGGTCGCTGTCGTCAGGAAGGAGTTCATCACAGCATGGGTCATCCAGGTCGGAGGAATTGTCCGCGGGGTGAGGCCACTCCAGTTCTTCCGCTGGGTCATCCGTCAGGAGGCCGTGATATACGCGCATGTTAATGCAGGTGTGGCGGATGATTATGCCTGCAGGTTCAAGTTGGACAGCGAAGCCGGGGATTTTGCCCTCTGACGCCAGGGTTAGAATTCGAACAAAATGGTGGTGGTGGTGCAGGTAAGATAAGACTTAAAAATGCGCAGGATAGAGAGCCCATGGCCCTCCGGGCAGATGTCATGCGAAACACCAGGGAGACTGATGAGGTAGGCGAGTGTACGGAGGGTATCGTTGCAGAGGATGGGGCTAAGCAGCACCTTGGCGTGCCTTGGCCAGACAGGGCCGGTCAGGAACACAAGGGGGCAGCTGTCCAATGAACTGGGAGGTGCACTGGGGACCGGGGGGAAGCGTGCATGAGTGGCACCAGATTGAAACCATATTATGAAATCCCAGGTGAGTACGCTCAGGGGGGTACTGAGTTTCACGTCATGGAATTCGGCTGTGAGGCCGTAAGCCTCCATCTGGGCATGGAACATTGCAGCTCGCTGCAGGTAAAGCATCAGTTTGACGGTTTTCTTACAATAAGGGTGGCCAGGCAGGGGGGGGTAGAGGTAGAGCATGAAAGAGATTGTCGTGTGAGGGAGGTTGGGGAGGAGGAGATTGTGCGATCCGGAAGCATGATTGGTGTTGGGGGCGAGTGGATGACCCAAGGTGGGACATGAGGTTGAACAAGATAAAGGGGGACGTCCGGTGGTGGCACGGGAGGATGCCGCTGATGCTGTGCCACGGGCGGCGCTGCGGCGTTCGGGTTGTCGGTACTGGGGGATGGAGGTAGTTGGGAAGCAGGGTTGGGATTGGTTGAAATGAAGAGGTGGAGGGGGTGGGTTGGTCGTTGCGGCTATTAATGAGGCGGCTGAGGAGATGGTAGAGGCGGGAGACATAGGGAGCAGCTGAATGGGGGGGGGGGTGGCATTCTGGGGGGGGTTGTGAGGGAGAGTGGCGGGAGCATTCCATGTGGAGGTTGTTGGTGGACCCATTCCATAAAGGCGAGCCAGGTATTATTGGGAGCATCTTGGATATTAGTTGTGGGGGGGGGGGGGTGCGCCATGGGAGCTGGTGTGAGCATGTATGGGGAGGCGTTCTGTTAAATAATAATGGTGGGGGGACGAAGGGGATCTGCAGGGCTGGGAGCATCCGGGGGTGTTGGTCCGCGTGGAGATGGGACTGTGCTAGGCTAGGGCATAATTGGGACGTGCTTACGGCAGGCAGGGTAGCGCAATAGCGCAATAGTCTATTACAGTCTATTGCGCTATAGACTGCATTCCCTGGTCGTATACGTAGGGTGGCGTAAGGGCATGGGAGGTTGTAGGCATGGTAAGGGGGCACCGTGATGGGACACAGGCCACTACAGGCAGGGACCACAGGAGGACACATGGGCCCATGGGGGCCCAAGGGTGATGGCCACCTCGGGAGGGGTGGAGGTGGGTATGATGACTACACGGGTGAGGTGGACTCATCACCTTGGGGGAGACATAATGGCATTATGGACGGGACGTAGGCTCATCATGAGAGTCCCACGGGCGCTAAGGTGAAAAGTTGTTCCATTGGCAGTCTTCTCCGTGTTCCGTTGTTTTGTGAGATTTTGCGATGATGATGCTCATCATATTAAACATATGCCAAAATCCATTAGGTCTCTTCATAATGATGACAAGGACTGTAGATTTCAAATGCCTTGTGATCTAGTTTTTGAAACATACATAGATGAAGATGGTCATATTCATCTTAAGTGTACAAATAGTTTTGTGAATGGATTCAATGATATTTGTGTGTCGTGTCTTCGCTGTAATATGGATATCAAGTACATTGGTTCTGGGACTGCTGCAATGGCAGTATGTAACAAATTATATTACTAAACTCTCCCTTGATTCTTCTACAGTTTTTAGTGCATTATGTGCTGCTATCAAATCTGTTACATCTTCACCTCCTATTGACCCTACCACTGACAATATAGATGTGCATGAACAATCATGTTTGTTATTATTAAAATCATGCAATGCTATGATTGGTAAAAGAGAACTTTCTGGTCAACAGGTTGCATCATTTTTGTGTAATATTCCTAATCGTTTCACTAATCATCATTTTGATAAATCATGGTGGTCTAACATTTTGCATGTTGTGTGTCCTACTTTATTTACAACCGGTACAACTCACATTGATAATAACATTGAAGCTACTGTGTCCCTAAATCCATTGAATATTAGTGCAGATGATGGTTACATGTTATTGGAATCTGCCTTGCATCATCATGAGAATGCATCAAATTCTCCTCCCATTACTTGGATTCAAGACATGTTCTACCACCCTGAATCATTGGTTAATGATTGTTTATGGAATATATTTTCCAATTATCATAAAATTCACATTCCTAAAGAGAAATCCAAAGCATTTTCAGATAATGAAATGGATGTGGACAATTCATTGTCAACATTCAATCATCTACTTTTTATGGAAGAACATCCTCAATATTGTACCCATTGTTTGAAACCTCGTGCTCATAAGATCACACCTGTTGTAATGGGGATGTCAATTCCTCGACGTGATAAGCCTGAAAATTTTGAAAAATACTCTGCTGCAATGTTGACACTTTTTAAGCCATGGAATCGCAATGTTCTATATTTATTGAAAGATCCTATGCAAACATGGTCTGATTCATTCTCCCTTTTTCAACAAAATGTTCCTACTCACTTTAGACATATAATGAACCATATGCAAGAAGTATATGAATGTCATGATGCAGCTGATGACTTTTCTGCCCAACGTAAAAAACGCCATGGTTATCTTGATTTAGTTGCACACATGACAGATTATAACACAAATAATAATGTAGATGATGATGATGATCCTATATGGGCTTTTTCAATGCAGAATGGTGTGGATGACAACTCCCTTGAGGATATTGATTTGGACACATTTGGTACTACTAGTTTGCAACAAGAGCAAGATGTTCAACTGTCTCTTGAAGCTGCTAGTGCTGGCCATTTCTATCATTTTACTTCTTCTTCCTCTTCGATAGGTTACTCTAATAATTATTTGGTATCTGAAGGAAATGCTGATGATATAGCTGCAGCTGAAATAGCAGCCCATAAAATAATGGCTGATAAACAAGCATTCTTACAAAATAGACTTCAAGCATCCATGGTCTCCCTTGATTCCACCTTTACCCACCAATTATCTCAAAGTTTGCCTCCTGATCCCTTTCTTTCTACTTTAGCTGAGGAATATGCTGCTGCACAACTGAAACTTACACACCTTACAGGATCTGATAATGCATGGAACACCTTGATTCCCTATCAACCACTTTGCTTTGCTTTAATAGAAAAATTTACATTAAATTATGAACAAACTCTAGCTTTTCTAATTGTGGCTGATCAGCATGGCAGAGAGATGACATCTCCACAACCTCAACTACATATGATGATAGGTGGCCCAGGTGGTGCAGGAAAATATCAAGTGTTTGATGCAATTGGAGAATTTTATGACCAACTTCATCATGCTGATCAACTTAAAATCACAGCTCCTACCGGTCTATCTGCCAATAATGTACATGGATCAACTACTCATTCAGAAGGTGCATTGCATGTTAGTCGCAAATCTATGAGAGCTGAAGGATGTCAAGGTGAGCGTCTTCATTCCAATTTAGAAGACTGTTTCCGTGGTATCACTCTAATGATCACAGATGAAATTTATTTCCTTGGTGCTGCTGACAATGGTTTATTATCAGAAAATCTGAGAATAGCTCAACATGTCACAGATGATACAGCTGTCTATGGAAACCTAAATGTTGTGTTTGCTGGTGATGCAGCTCAATTACCTCCTCCAAAGGCTTTATCTCTATTTGACCATACTTTGGTAAATTGTTATGAAGGCAACAGTCTGAATGGATTGAATGAATCTACAAAGTTTAATGTTGAGGGTCTATTGGCCTGGAGACAAAGTAGACACCTGTGTAGTCCTTAATCAAATAATGCGCCAAAAAGATCCTGCATTCCAAAACCTACTTAATCGTTTACGGTTTGGAATATGCACTGAAGATGACTTCAAGTTGCTCAACACTCACATTATATCTAATCGTTCATCTCATCATAACATGCAGATGCTTAATATCAATAAATGGTTAACAGATCGTAATTCTGCATCTCCCCTTATTTGCTATACTAATGCTGTGCGTGATGCACATAATGTAAAAGCATCCAGAGCTTTTGCAGGTGCTACAAACCAAGAATTTCATTTTTATTATTCTTCTGATACAAAGGGACTAGGAAAATGTAAACATCTTCTTCAAAATGCAGCTGCTATAGCTGCTTGGAATGCTCCGATAAAATCAGCTGGGGACTTGAGTGGCCGCTTACCATTAATTCCTGGAATGCCTGTGTTTCTCACTGTTAACCTGGCTACTGAACTTGGTTTATCCAATGGCTCTGAAGGTACTCTGGTATCTGTTAAATATGAATTGCGACATGGACATCACTACACTATATCTGCTGAAGTGGATATCCACTCATATACTAACCATACACAATTGCATCCTCACCATGTATTATTAAAACCTGTATCTGCATCTTTTGGCTTTAAATTGCCTAACTCTTCACAGTTGTATTACGCAACTTGCCATCAGGTCCCACTTATACCATGTTTTGCATATACTGCACATAATTCCCAAGGCAGGTCCTTAAACAGTGCATGCATAGATTTAAGTAGTTGTCCCACAATTTCTTGTGCTTATGTTATGTTGTCACGTTTACGCAGTCTTGAAGGTCTCTCAATACTCCATCTATTTTCCTTTGATAAAATACACAGACATGCCCCACAAGATATGCATAAGGAGCTCAAATGACTTGATAATCTTGCAATACAAACTAAAATTAGGGCTAGATCACAACTTGCATGGTATTATGATCGACTTGGCATAGCTATTCTTTGACATGTTCTCTCACCCTCCCCACTTTAAAAAAGGATATACTTAATTTACTTTCTAGCCCTCTCAAACACAATATCTATAGGTAACAAAAGAGACAAAGGGATGTGAGGAGCTACAACTGACAACTATACCTACAAAGGTAGTAGACATAATTGAATAAGAAATGCAATAGATACTGAAATATATGGGCGAATATTTTTTTTTTAAAGGAAAGAGATTAACCGACTAATGTAATCTTGGACATAGGAAATAAATTCTCTGTCTGCATATTGTTAATAATCATTGAGACTGTGTGAGAAAGTAAGGTAGCAGAAAAGCATGCCTGTTCATTAGCAAATGAGTCCCAGGCTGTATACGAGTTGCGAGAGCACATATGGTCCAGGGAGGCTTGACTGATGTATGAATGACAATTTGGACTGTGGATAGCTAAAGCTCAAGACACATCAGCCGACTTTTCCATAGTAGGGTCATGGTAACAAGATGGTGTCACAGGCAACAATAGTGATGACAATAAGCCACTGTGTAAGAATGTATATATATATTCTACTATGTCCATACTATAGTATGGACAGCTGTGAGTGGTTGTAGGGAGACATGGATGCCAGAGCATCCATGGGTGTTTGTGGACCTGTGGAATGACTGTACAGTCAGCCGTGGGAATTTAGAGTAGCTAACTTACTTTTACTTGAACCGTCACATATGTATCATACAGAACACCAATTTATCTGGTCTAGTTCTGCTGAGTGATCTTTGTGAAGTCTCTAGAAGTCTTACACTTTTTTGAACTACCAGTGCAGTAGTACTGCATTGGTGAGCTTTTGACTGTCCAACCAGTTGGGCGGTTTTCACTCCTAGTCTGTGAATTTATTCACAGCCAGAGCCAGATTATATCTGGTTCTTTACTCTACATTATTCCTATAAGTTTTGATGCCTAGGCATCAGGATTGGAGTAATTATCCAGATGAGGCCACAAACACACCGGCCTTATTTAACTTGTCTTTCGAAGATCTACTATTACTATGGGATGATCTCCAGGATGGCAAGCTGCTTACATTGAATCATACTCAATGTTGGTATCTCGAGCAGTACATACTTCAAGAAATCGATGTACATCTGCCAGCGGATTCCTTAATCCGGTCAAGTCCAAGCCTAACTATCATGGACATTGATAAGTACACAATACATACTTACAAACGACGCTGGGAGCATTCCTTGCATGGTCCCGTAAGGGGCCTAACTAGTAGCTATACTGGTATACAATCTGGCAGTAGTCAGATCATGAAGGAATGTGTAGTCGAAGACTACGTGTACGTACCTGAGTCTAGGAGCTCTCGAGTTCCTAATACGACTAGGAACACACAGTTACCAAGCACAAACAAAGTTCGTGCTTCACGTAATGCTACGGAAACCATAGCATTAACTGCATCTGACCTGGTTGTTGGATGGGTGCCGAGTTCTTTGGGAAACGAACCACGCACTGTACAGTTGCTGCAGGAGTCAGCAATTGTCAAGAATAAGCAAAAGCAAAAAAAAAAAAATATACCAAAGGACTGCTGGCAGTGAAACAAACATTTCCAAACGGATGTCATCCATGGACGATTTCGCAGTGGCTTGCGCCACTGCCCTAGTGAGTGCTGGAATTCAGTTGCCAGCACTGGGAAATGCAGAAGACGACACATACCTGTCACCGTTTGATCCCAGAGTCATGTCACCACGACTCGAGCCTATAGACAAGGAAGGCACTATGTTTCAACTCACGACTAGGTCAGAGTCATGTGATATTGAAACGATGAGCTTGGACAAACCTGTGTCCAAGCTAGGCACGAGACCAGACAGTCATAGACTGTCTTTGAAAGCTCACAAGACAGCTGCACCAAGAAAGCGGCCACCACACTCAAAGTCCCTGTACATGCAGTGGAATGCACATGAGGAATTCATTCCTCATGTGGCCGACTTGTCAGTAAAACATCAAGTTGGTGCAGAGGCGAACTACGTACATAGTTCACATGCGAGTGTGAAGACGCCGAGTTTATGGCAAGTGTTGTTTGCAAAAGACCTTGGTCTTGCGCAAAACCTGGAAGCAGAAGCTGCCCATAAGAATGGACAGCAAAGGAAGAATGTCAGCCCACAAAAACAAAGAAAAATGTGAAGGAACTACTCATGTAGTTCCTATGGTTCTTTAGAGGGATCTGGAGAAATAGAGATACTCTTAGTATCTCCGTGTTTGCAGAATAAAAAAGGAACTGTGGGCAGAAATGGGATCAGTAAGGATAGGGAGAGAAATCACGTACAATACGTACATGATTGGGATGAGACTTTGTCTCATTCGCAATCAGTGAGTACACTTGCTGATGATGAGAATTCATCAGAATTCTCATATGTAGGAAAGCAAGAAAGGAACTCACTTAGTTTGTCAGAGGTTTCGTCATGGATGAAATCCACTGGAACGTCACTGGAGACGTCCAGTTCTCCAGTCCTGACAGTACTATCATCAGGTGCCGATAGTGTACTGTGTAGTTCTACACAGTCCAAATCAGAATTATCAGTAGTGGAAACACAGCTGGAGAATCAGGAACAATACGTACCTGATGAGCACAAGGCTTCATCTTGTGCTAGCGTAGCGAGTAACCTCACTATCAACCTTTGTACTCCTGTAAAATCAGTCGAGGATATGTCAGTAACAAGACACATCCCATTTGACAAAACGCACTCACCTGAGTCATCTCATGTCTCATCTTGTACGAGATTAAGCAATGAGACATATACTATGTCTCAAAGCCGTATATCAACTGTAGCTGGAAAAGAGGTCACAAAGGGACCACTGGTCAACCCAGTAGAAATATCAGATAATCAAGTAAACTTACTTCATAACAATGGAGAATTGCATCACACAAAACTCCTAGTTGGCCATACTATTATGGTCAACCTGTCGACTTTTGAAGTCGAGGCAGCATGGGCGACAGGCCACCTAATTGCTGCTGTTGATGCTGTAAATAAAACTGCAGTATTAGCAAATCAAATTGACGGAGAAACAAAGTACGTACGTACTTTGTGTGTAGCCAGTCAAGACTCAGACATTATATCCGAGTCGCCTGGATCATCTGAAAAGATGATTGTACCTGTAGTGCAATATATTAGTATTGCGCAGGAAATGAACAGGTATTTGAGAAGTCGGAATAGCCTGATCATACAATCAGGCTCAAACCTACCGGAAGTGCAGAACATTAGTTCTGCACAAGCAAAGGTATTAGTACCTTCGCTGGAAGAGCAGCAACTCTTCGAGTCACTGGTTGAGTCTAGAATGCACCAAAGTGCATTCTTGTTCTCAAAGGGGGAAGGGGTATCCATAAATCATGAAAAAACAACTGAAAAAAATGGAACATTAGCTACAAGCCTAGCTAATATGTGGAAGAAGTGGACTTACTCACCTTCGAGTATGCAACCTGGATATCAAACGTGAGACGAAAGCTTCGCGTTAGTAGAGGCAGAAATGCCTTTACAAGGAAAGAACGTACCTGTGCCGTTCTTTCAGTGAGTGAATAGTTCGCTCGCAGCACTAAGAAACCTGACAGAAAGATCAGATTTAGTTGCACAGAGGTCAAGTAATGAAGAACAGACCTCAGAGAGACACGATCGGGAACAATTGTGTGATTGCAGTTATAGTGACCTGAATAAGGATTCAGGTCAAGTAGCGGATCAGAACAGGGAAAGGAGACACTTACTAGTGTCTCTGGAACATGAAAGTGTATGTTCCCTACCTTTGAGAGTGGATTTGGAGCCACAATGGCTCATGGCGTCATCGTCACATGAACAGAGATGTTCATGTAGTCTTGTTGATGATCTGAAAGGATGGTCAGATCCAAATACACATCGAGAAAGCCGTCTCAACAACGAAGGGACTTACACATCAGTGTGTGAGCAAGCTGATCTACCAACTACTGTAGCATCCACATATGTCAAAAACTCAACCGTCATAGATGCAGATAATCCACAATTTGGATCAGAGGAAACTATACAACGTGGTCAGCACCACACGAGATGGAATGTTGAGGATGGACCGTCTACAATGAACAATCCTAACAAGTTGTCCAATTGTCATGGAGGGAACTCCGTCAGCTCCCGACTTGAGGTTCCACCTGTGGAGCCTCATTCAGCCACACAAAGAAGCAGGAGAACAGCTGAGGATACGACTCACCTGAGGTCATGTGAGTCGTCTGCAGTGCAGCAGATTTGCAAGAACGCCTGCAACGCAGACGTTGAACATCTAACCTACAGGTTAGATGATAATGAGAAAACCAGGAATGAAATAGACATACCTATAGACGACATTTGTGAGTCGTCTTCAAGAGTTGGGAGAGGCCTGCTAGCCTCTTCGCAACTGTCCCTACATTTAGGGTCAGTATCAATAAATGGAGATGAGAGTCCCAATCAATGACAGGTTCACGCACCTGTGCATGAACCATTAGTCATGTCTCAACGGCGTGACTCCTGTGTACTAGACATTGCCGATCTGAGCTGTCAAGTACACCTGGCCATTAGTTCCAGGTGTGGGGGTACAGTGCAAAGGGAAAATTATCATTATTATGACCCACCATGTGGATCATTCCCGGAGAGCGAGTGTGATGAAAACCACACTAAACGGATCGTCAAGGATGTACTATTAGTGAAGGATGACTTGATCACATCGCCCTGTAGCAACAGAAAGTATTCCGTTGATGTTGTTCCACCCATGGAACCAACTTCAGCAGCACAACGATACAGTATTGTTGAAAGATATACTCACCGATGGCCATATAATCCATCAGTAATGCTGAATATGGGCAAAGACGCCTGCAAGGCAGACGTCAACGGGTCAACCTGCAAGTGTGGACCAGTGGATCAGAGTGATGACACTTACAGTAGAGAAATGGCAAACTTACAGAGTCTTCCTGCCAGTAGTGAGTCAGGACACGACATCATCGTGTCCTCGCCTGATCAACGAGTGTCAGAGGACAACACTTGGTGTTACAATCAAGCAAATATAGAGGACTCACTAGTGAGCCCTCCTCAACACCAACCCACTGTTGAGCCATCATTTGAAAACGATGGTCAAGGCGTGAACGATTAGCGGCAATGTTCATAGCCCTCGAGACAAAGCCATGGACAGAAGTCCATGGTGTATACCTGTGCAGACACATCGTGTCAGTACAAACCCAAAAATAGAGGATCTGGACTTACCAGCAAGACCTGTTGCTGGCAGCTCGAATCAACGTGACAGTGGTGTCACATTCTCGTTCGGTGGAACACCATCTAACGACGGTGTTTGTGGCGATAAAGACGATGCCATAAACAGTTGTCCATGGCTTGCACCTGTACAGACACACAGTGTCAGTAGCAGCAGGCAAGTAGAGAACTCACTGAAGAGTTCTGCGGCTTGCTGCCTCAACATATGCGACACTGCGGCCACATTGGATTCAGTGGAACATTGCGCTTGTGCGATGTTGGGGATCCTGTAAAGCAAGGCATGAGCAATAGCTCATGCCTCCCTTGTGCATCACCCATCTGTAGCGTGAGTGCGAAGGTGCGCTCACCATTGTGCTAGACTTCAAACAATAGGATCAAAGCAACATGTGATGTGAATCATGTGTCCAATAACACGTCTGTGGCATGTATTAAATCCTTACCCTACAGAGTGTTGTGTGAGCACAACGCAGCAAATCCAATTCAAGACTTAAGTCTTGAATGGATAGTGGAACTGACAGACTCACCTGTGAGTCTGTGCCTAAGGATTCTACAAAGGCACGACATTGATGTCGTGTCTTTGTCTAGCAGGTGGTCTGCTAGACATAAGGGTCATATGGGGGAGGGCCAAAAGATGGACGATAGCCCACCTTTCGAGGTCCACGTACAACAATATGTTAGTAGCACAAAAACTGAGAAAAGTGCAGACTCACCAAGTCCCACCTCATACTGACGCAACATTATATCTCATGATGTCACCGCGTTGCTTGAGAGTAAGGCTGCTTGTAGTTCTGTTAAGAACTTGGATAAACATCTGAGTACATGTGTAATGCAAGACCCCAGTCTTGCATTGACGACAGTATTAGTACCATCATGTAGTGAGGCTGGGAAAGACTCACAGAGCTTGTTGGTTAATGTGTCAGTGCCTGAAGGGTGCCATGTGGGTAGCTCGACCAGCAATCTGACAGAAATGTCAGATGGTTTACTGGAGAAATGTACCTTCAATGGGCAGGGGATCCAAGCAGGCAGTTACAACCATTGAGGCTAACATTGCTGGTCAGTTGGAGTGCACAAAAGGGAACGAAAGTAGATGCTCACCCATTAGTGAGCATCTTTGTGGTATCACCGCACTACCAAGCAATGGCAGTGGTGACTTCACAGGTCAACGGAAAGAGTTGAATGTCAGTTCAACTCATCCTGTAGACGTACCACAAAACATTAGTTTTGTGGTAAGAGGAATTGACAAACACTCACCGGTGAGCTTGAGTTATCAAGCTCGACGTGACACCAGTGTTGGGTCCTCTGATGAGGTTGTGTCACTCACCATCTCAGCTGTGGAGTGGAACATTAGAGACTCGGATGAATGCCCGAGTCTGCCTGTAGATGCACCACAAAACATTAGTTTTGTGGTAAACAGAAGAATCAAGAACGCACCTACGAGCTTGATCATTCGAGCTCAATGTGACACTAGTGTCGCATCTCCAGACGTGTCTTTCCCTTTCATTAGCTCAGCTGTTGAGTTGGAAGCTAGAGATTTGGCCAAACGTCTGAGTCTGGCCATCGAGAATGGGAGCATGGCATGGGGGACATTCAGTAGTGAGCCTCAATGCAGCTCACTGATATTGCCACCCTGTATACAGGATGGCTGGAATGGAAAGAAGACGACCTTAACGGCCATATATAGAAGTCAGTGTGGGTACAAGAATGAAGCGTTGGGATACACACTGTCGACTAGCAACAGCACCCAGTGCTGTTGTGCAACTGCCACCGATGTGGCAGTGAATCCACCTGAATGTTTAACCTGTCTAAACAAAATGTCAGTGAACTACAGTGGAAGAAGGACTCACCGTCGAAGTGTGGATCTTCAAATGTGTTGTTCGAAGACAGACGCAACTCCATGAGTCACATGACTGGAGACGCGTCCTCAATGCGTACTCATATTTCTGTTATCAAAGACAATTCACCTTCCAAGGTGAATCTGCAGCTAATCCATGACATGGATAGCGTTTATTATAGCTGTGCTGAACACTCAGAAGGGGAATTGGGAGCCGGGAAACATGCATATACTCTGTGTCCCGGCACAGACTGTACTCAGACAGTCTACAACCTACATGCGACTTCATGTCGCAAGTCCATTCAACATTTAATGTTGGATCCTGTATTTGAATTATATTCAGATACTATTGCTAGTAGTACTGGTAATTTAACTGTGAATAATTATATTCATGGTCAACTGCCGGATTTAACCTTCAAGGTAATTGAATGGTTAAAATCTTTGGATGAACCACCTCCACCGGCACAGCTCACATCTGTGTCACTGCCACCTTGGGAGTCAGTTCAGAGGGGGAGGAGAATTCAGAAGAAAAAAGCCAAAAAGTCACGACAACAGTTGCAGAATCAGAAGCAACTGCAGCAGCAGTTGCTTGGCTTTGAAGGTTATTCTTCGAAGTTGAGTGATGAAGAGAGATTTTTGTCACTCATCTTGCATGATTCATCACAGGAAACTGTGATCCATCAAGTGAGATTGCCACTCCCAATAACTGTGCTCATTCCGGAGCATAGCACAACATTTTCCGATCACCCACTCTCCATCAACAACATGACGGAAATTCATGTTGTGCCATCAGATCTCAATATGGTTCAGCAGCAGCTGGACAGTGTTCATGTGGCAACTACCTCCACACTCACTAACTTAGACATATTGCCTAAGTTTGATTTGTCTTCCATGAGCAATATTATTGCTCATGTTGCCCCACCAATCAGCAGTTTGTCTGCAGATTTACATGTTTCGTCCACTCATTCCCAGCGAAATACACAGTCTATTTCGTCGACATCTATTCCATCTCACCCACATAGTGTGTGGGATTTGATTCGGAACTGGAAACAGCTTCGTGCTGTTGACCGATCAAGTGCAACTTACCTTGCACTTACTGCTGAAGCCAAACATATTCATCCTAAGAATCATTTGGAATTTCAGCACTGGATCTTGCATCAACTCCAGTGTCAGGATCATCTACCTCTCCACAGAGATAGATTTAATGAGATGGCCATGCCATCTTATCCACTAGACTGCTCATTCTACAGCAGTCTTGAATAAGTCATAATTGACTTATTGTACTTGACAAATTACTTGTTAAGTTGTTCGGTCTACACTCAGGGTTTCGCCCTGAAGGGGAGGGTGTAAGAATGTATATATATATTTTACTATGTCCATACTATAGTATGGACAGCTGTGCGTGGTTGTAGGGAGACATGGATGCCAGAGCATCCATGGGTGTTTGTGGACCTGCGGAATGACTGTACAGTCAGCCGTGGGAATTTAGAGTAGCTAACTTACTTTTACTTGAACCGCCACATACATATCATACAGAACACCAATTTATCTGGTCTAGTTCTGCTGAGTGATCTTTGTGAAGTCTCTAGAAGTCTTACACCTCTGACTCGGAGCACGACGTTCTCTTGACCAGTTCAGTGCTGCATTCTGTATGCACCTGTACAGCATCCATTGAAAAGCTAGTTAGACCGGGACCCCACATGTGTGGTCTCTGTCTAACTGGTGGAAAATATAAAGATTAGGTCGTGCTCATCATTGCCAACAACGAGCACGATGTGCCATGGGCGATTTGACGCTGGATGGAGTTTCCTCTCTACGAGAGGATATTTATGCAATTTTATTTTGTATTTTAGTTGGCATTTACAAGGTGTTTACGGTGCTCGTCGTTGGCCACAGCGAGCACGCATGCACCGGCGCCGTTGATATCGCCGGCGAGTGGAGCGCCGGTCACCCGAAGGTGTTGACGCCGGCTGACGCAGCTCCGTCGACTCCTTACCCCTAGGTTCGGTCCAAGCGCCCTCTCAAATTTCAACTCCGTAAACTCCGGTGAGCCGTTTTGAGAAGGGGACCCGGGACCACTACGCCGTCTGGCCCTCTCAACGGCCACTTGCCTTTTTTCGCCTCGCCATATTATTCAAACTTAATTATGAGATGTACTACTAGAGCTCTGGCAATTTCATTTCCTTTCAAAAAATCGAATCGAATGGTAATATGGCACGCGATATCAACGAGTGACAGGCTTCGTCAGCGGATCCACATCCACCAATGGCCATTCAGGCTCTTCATACAGGCCTCAAAATATATCTACAGTACTTATGGATATTTTTTTTGATGTTTGTTTATGATCAAGGCTCCATCCGAATGCACTGTTTGATATAATAAGATGAGTTTGGTCACTCTACCACCTAGTTGTTTACTTGCACTCCCCTCATGACAGATCATCCTGAATCCCCTTGGAAACATAAGAATAACGGATCTTTGGGGACTCCGGGTTTGCGCAAGCTTCACGTAACTGAGGACGAACTTGGTGACTTTGCGGCTCAACCTGTCTTTTCAGCCGGAAGCTTGGCAAAGAACGTTGATCCACCGAATTGCGCAGGGATATGACTCAATATTTTGTGCAGGTACTGGGTATGGAAAGAGTTTAATATTCGAGGGCCTGGCAGTATTCGAAAAAAAAGGACATATATTGTCATCTCCCTGCTGAAGGTTCTGGAGATGGATCAGGTGCGAGTTGATTCCACTCATTGTATTAAATAGGCTCACTTTTATTCTGTGCAATAGGTTAGAATTGCCATTGCCTTTTTTCCACAGCAGCCTTCGGGTTGACCTCATCCAGTAGACGGTAGTTCCATTCGTTATCATCCATTGAGGGAGCTGCTTAACCTGCTTAAACTGCGTCAAGTCACGTGACAACGCCGTCTACTTGAAAATTATCGTACTGCGATCACAATGCCTGTATCTTCTTGTAAAAATAACCAATATTTTGCAGAGAGGTATAGGAAACTTTCTTCCAACCGAAAATTTAAAAATATGCTTAAATGAAAGAGGTATAACTGAAAAAAGCCTAGAGAGGCTCATCCAGATTGGGCAACCCATAACTATTTATCTAAGGGCTTGAAAATAATTCTGATTCACCCAATTTCTCTCAATACATCTCTAGTTTCAGTGTACCAAATTTTGGTTTTGGTTTCAGAGAGGACGGTGTCGTATCATTGTGCGGACGTAGTACTCTCAGACCGTGAGTAACCTCCAAGCCTCTCCTCTGGAGCTTCTAAGCCCCGCTTAGAGGCTTGCGCCGAGCCTAGCTGACTCCTTGGTACGACAAGACACCACAGCTCAGTTAAATTACCTCACCTCTGTTCCATGGAATTTTTCGTGGTATAGTCTGAATGCGACGATGTTACCAGTTAGACTGAGACCACACATGTGGGGTCCTGGTCTAACTGGCTTTCAAATGGATGCTGTACAGGTGCGTGGGCCTCCGTGTCTGTCTCCTTTACGCCCCCACATGCGGCGTGCTGCAGGACGAAGCAGCGGTCTCATTGGATGGACCCATCGTCGACTGGGGAGCAATGAGGGTTGGGGGGAATAGGGATACGCGTGGGACGCTTATCGTCGAAACTGCAGAACCAGCACACCATGCCCTCGCCTTCGTCAACTTCAATCTCCCGCGTCGCCTTCGATACGTTTGTTCAGTGCTTACCCTTTCCAGCTGCATCAAAGGTCTGTGTCCGAGATCCGCTTCCGCAGCAGCGATGGGGGTGTAGGCTGGGGAGTGCTGAAGGGGGACGGTAGTGGACTAGTCACTAGTGGTAGAACAGGCTCGTGAGCTGGGGAGGAGAGATGGCGACGCTGCGGTGTTGCAAGGTGATTATCGGGCCGTGCGTAGAAACACGACACGACGAATCCGTCAACTCCCACTTCAGTCAGTCGGCCGACAGCAGGCTGAATGCTAGGGGCGTGCACAAGCGTAGGTGAAGAGTATGGCTATGGCGCTCTTTCTTGAGTTCATCTATCGCGTAGGGTGTAGTGCCCAAGTGTAGTGGCAGTCGAGTTGGGAGGAGCACGACAGAGAAAAAGTGGGATCCCGAACTTCTATGTCTCCCACCATATTAGCTTTGACCTTTGAACAAAATTAAAATTTGGTTTTAGTATGTAATTACAGTATGGATGTTATCACATATAAAACCAATACGCAAAAACTCGTCGTACGACAAAGAGATCGGCAATACGGCTCTGAAAGCTTAGACCTTGAGCAAAAGCTGCGCTTGGGCTCGAATAGTCTGCCTACGCAGCTGCTCCGTGACTGACAGGGCTATCCCCTGTTTAAACGCCAATGCGCTGAGGCGCATAAGCTTGACCGAGTCTCCTCCCAATAAAACAAACGTTTCGTCGATGTCGATGTCCTCCTGGATCCCCAGAACTGCTTGCCAGAGATTCATTATCCGCGTCTGCGCGCGGGTGCGTTTCGAATTGGTAGACCGCGTGGAGGCAAGGTTCAATAGCTGACGTTCAAACGCTCGGATTTCATGCTCGTGTGAGTGGAAGAACGCAAGGAGGGTTTTGCGATCGAGCTTCCCAGATGTCATGAGTGGGAATCGGCTCAGCACGACGTATGTAGTGGGAGCCATGTACGACGGGAGCTTCCAGCGAACGGCGTGCTTTAGAGAGGCCAAGAGGGACGCGACGCTATCATCCTGCATGATAACGACATCACGACAGGAATTATCCGACCGGCACTCGATAAAAGCTATGAGGGATTCGTGGTCTGCTTCGAGTTTGATAACTGCAGCATTTGTGACGGCACTGCTCGATGCCTGGAGCACGGCTTCGATTTCTCCCGCCTCAACTCTCAGACCACGAATCTTGATCTGTGTGTCACGACGATCCAAAAAGGTGATGG
Source organism: Ramaria rubella (assembly GCA_015039355.1). Taxonomy (NCBI): domain Eukaryota; kingdom Fungi; phylum Basidiomycota; class Agaricomycetes; order Gomphales; family Gomphaceae; genus Ramaria; species Ramaria rubella. The sequence goes on from MU134672.1 coordinate 49,816, forward strand.
AGTCATCTTGTGGGCTCATGCGGACGAGGTCCCCGGTGGCATACATGCGGATTCCAGGACAGAAGGGATTGCTCACAAACGTCCTGGCTGTCTCCTTGGCGTTGTTGAGATATCCACAAGCAAGCTGGGGACCGCTGATGAAGAGTTCTCCGACACATCCAATTGGAACTGGGCGCAGACGTTCGTTCAAGACGTAGACAGAATTAAGGCCAAAGTTAAACCCAATGTTAGAGCACGCGGTCGACGAAGTGACGTTCTTGAAAGCCACGACATTGACACTGGCTTCCGTGGGTCCATAGCTAGGCAAACAGAAGTGTAAGGCCAGGCGATATGCGATGGGAATTGTGTAACGCACGCATTTACAACAGAAACCGCTTCGGCCCAAGTGTCGCGAGCGGCAGGAGTCAGCATCTCTCCGCTCATCTCCAACGTTAGAAGGGATGGGAGTTCTTCAGGTGTGATGAGCGCGGCAACTGGCCGTAAACAGGTGAGCCATTCTGAGTCTGTGCGACGAAAGGTGATACAACACACCTGTAGGTGACGTCCCCAGGTACGTGATATCCAAGCTGCGGGCGACATCCCCAAGCTCATCCATGAGTCTTCTTTTTGGGACGATACATAAGGTGCCTCCGCCGGTCAATGTAGCAGCCCAATCCTGCAAATGATTGTAGGTCAGTGTCATATCGCATGAGCACAGTGACGGCTCACCCAAACACTGACATCGAACGTGTAGTTCGAGAACTGCAGGACACGTCCATTAAGAAGTCCAATAACTTCCCGCGAACCCAAGGCGGTCTCAACGGTGGCGCCGTGCGTCAAGACAACACCTGAACCACAGCAAGTCAGAGACTGTTCATGGAAGGGGAAAAAATTCAGTACCTTTGGGCGTCCCAGTCGAGCCGCTCGTGAAGAGAACATGAGATATGGAGTCACGACCGATTGGTCCAACATCAGGCTTCCTTGCCAGCGAGAGCTCTGTGAAATCGACCGACAGTGTACAAGCACCGTTGTCGACAAGAGCCGATTGAAGTCGACTTTCAAGGTCCTTTGTTGTTAGAACCATCGCCGCCTGCGCAAGGCTAACAATCGTTTGAATGCGCGCTGGTGGATGTTCTGGGTCCAAAGGAACGTATCCACCACCGGTCTTATGAATGGCCAAGATGGACAGGAACATTTCAATCGATTTGTCCATGTATATGGCTACCAGTGCACCTTGCTTGACGCAGCCGTTGATGAGAGTACATGCGAGGTCGTTCGAAAGACAGTCCATTTCTTCATATGACAAAAATATCTCATGTTCAAATTGGAGCTACAAGGAGATCGTAAGCATGTAACAGGTTGGCCTCGTGAGTGGAACTCACAGCGATACGGTGAGGCGTCTTCCGAACTTGCTCCTCAATGAGCTCCGAGATATTCTGCGCAGAATTGAGCAGTTTATCCAGGGGGTGCGGTGGATTGCTTCCGAAAAGAAGACGTTGCCTCTCGGCGTCAGAAATGAGTTCAACATCGCCAATCGTTGCATCCGGATGATGCGTTAGGAACAGTAACGCAGTCTCGAAATGATCAAGAATCGCGTTGACTTCCGCCTCGGATATTGTATCCGTTACAAACGACACACTGAGGCAGAGGTCGTCGGCGGAGGATACGTCCACGGAGAGTGCCTATAGCAAGGTTAGAAATCACCCAGATCAGCAAGTGGTGCGCTTACGAATGGGAAATCAAGGCTACGAGGGGTGGAATCAGCACAAAGTTTCAATATGGCAGATGAAAGCGTACCCGTCAGTGCCACCTTCACGGTGTTTGCTAAACAGTGTGCCCGCATCAGGAGAGGACGCCTCGTCGACAGCCTGATCGTGCGGTAGATTTCTAAAATTAAGGAAGGTCTTGAAAAGTTCCGAGACCGGGATGCCTTCAGAGTGCAGGTCCGCCAAAGTGATATGCTCATGCTTGCCTATTTCAATCTGATCCGACTGTATGTGCCGCAATGTCTCAATGACGGTCGCATCGGGATTCAGAGCAACACGGCGAGCAACAGTGTTGATAGTAATGCCGGTCATAGACCCTATATCTTTGATTGGAGCGTCTGGACGAAGGGTAAGCACAAAGAGAATAGATGGATTGTAACGACGCACTTCGCCCAGCAAGAATCTGAGCAAATACGACATCGCCGCAGTTGCCGTGTGCTGCCAACACAATAGCCCAGGCGGAAGTTACTAGTGTTGATGGCATGATACCAAACTTGCGGGTAAACGAACTGTGCGCCGTGTGCACTACACGAGTGACGGTCGCATCCGTGGTAGCGCGCGGAGCGCCAGGAAGACTCTGAAGAAAAGGTGTAGGTGCAACGCCTTGAAGATGACGTCGCCAAAAGTCAAGGCCGGATGTGCGATCCAGATTCTTGAGATAGCTGACCATAGGTTTGAACGGACGCCGAGGAAAGAGGGAGCGGCCTGCGTAGACATCTTGAATGTCCAATATGATGTTGTCTAGGGTTCGGTGATCTGTTAGGGCGTGGTGGAGACTCCACACGAGGACGCGAGGACGGCCCCTGATCGCAAAGAGGCACGCTCGCGTAAGTAGTTCCCCATCCTGGAACTGTTGAATCGAACGGCCATGACGATACTCGTCCACACGCGTGTCAAGTTCGGCCTCGTCCGCGACGACGACCGTCATCCACTCCATTCTCTTTGCCCCAGGCCGAATCAACACCTGCAGCCATCGATTTGACGTAGGTTCAAAGACAAACATCGTACGCAGCATCATCCCATTGGCGTGATCCACAAAGTCCTCGAACGCTTGCCGGAGTCTGATACTCTCCGTTCCCGAAGGGAGGTCCCACGCCTGACTCACAATGTAGGCGCCTTGGACAGAAGCCCCTGCCAAAAGCAAAGGGATCTGAAGGCCGGTTGATGGGTACACGTCAAGGACATCGCTGAAAACAGAGGTCGATAAACAAGAGCAAGTCATCAGGTGAAACAAAAACTTGCCTGGGTGAAATGCCACGCTGAGGGAGTAAGGTGTCCCGTAACGAATCGAGCTGAGCCTGATCAAAGTCCAACAACGTGAGATCCTTTGGACACATCTGATCGAGCGCGACGGACGGGATGTCGTCATCGTCATAATCGTGGTTGATGACGGCGGATTCGGCAATCTGGCTCATTGCACGGATTGTTGGATGGCGAATGATGTCCGTTGCGGGAAGGTGAATGGCTACCTCGCGGGCAGCGCTGGCGAGCCGAATGGCGGATATCGAGTCACCACCGGCAGCATAAAAGTCATCGTCAATGCGTATCGAAACCTCAGGGATGCGTAAAGTCGATGCCCACAGCGACCTGATCGTCGCCTGCAGTTCAGTCAGCGACGGGGCGTCGATATCCTGCTCATTCAAAGAGATGTCGGCGCATAATGCCAGGTCTTGAATTACCGAGGCGTGCGAATAAAAGAATGCTTTGAGCGTCTTCCGATCAAGCTTCCCGGAAGTAGTCACAGGGAAGCGGTTGAGGGCAACATAGAATGTAGGAGCCATGTAAAGCGGAAGCTTTTGACGAACGGCATGGCGCAGCGAGGCCAGAAGTGGGCCAAGCCGGTCGCAATGAACCATGGTAATGGTTTCTGTTGTGACCGCCGAAGGATACTCTAAAAATGCAACTAGGCTTTCATGGCCGATGTCGACCTTGATGACGGCGGCGTTGGTGACAGCGTTGCTCGTCGCCTGAAGCACGGCCTCGATCTCACCGGCTTCCACCCTCAGCCCACGAATCTTAGATTTGAGTGTCACGACGGTCTACGGTCTACGAATGTGATCGATTCGTCCTCAGGACTCATTCTAACGAGGTCCCCGGTCGCATACATGAGCGACCCAGGCCGGAACGGATTGCTGACGAATACCCTGGCCGTTTCCTCTGGCTTGTTTAGGTATCCTCGGCCAAGTTGAGGACCACTGATGAAAAGTTCGCCCACGCATCCGAGCGGAACCGGGCGCCGACGCTCATCCAAGATATAGAGAGAGTTAAGCCCAAAGCGCCATCCGACGTTGGAGCATGGGGTCAACGACGTAACGCCCCTCCTAGCCAGGATTCCAACATTGGCCTCAGTAGGTCCGTAGCTACAAAAATGGCACTTTGTGAACAGGCCAGAAGCAATCAATGTTGCCCCACTCACGCATTCACAAAGGAAACGGCGTCAGCCCACGTGTTCCGAACCATAGTCGTTAGTAGCTCTCCGCCTACACAGACAGTAAGCAGTGACGGGATCCCTTCGGGTATGATGAGCGCAGCAACTGCAGATCATATGAGTCCGTCAGCTGGAGAAATTATAGCAATACCACACACCAGTGGGTGAGAGTCCCATGTATGTGATATCCAAGCTGCGAGCGACAGATTCCAGACCCTCCAGCAGCCTCCTCTTAGGCACGACACACAACGTGCCGCCGGCGCTCAAGGTACCAGTCCAGTCCTATAATTAATCGTAGGTGCGATCTCGTGCATAGAGAAGAGCCCCGACTCACCCAGACACTGAAATCGAATGTGTAGTTTGAGAACTGCAAGATACGACCATCCAACGTCCCCAGCGCTTCTCGGGAACCCAGAGCGCTCTCAACGGTGGATCCGTGCGTCAGCACAACTCCTTCACAATAGCAGGTCAGCTACTGTCCCCAGGTACTATAAACGGAAGGAATTGAATACCTTTGGGTGTCCCGGTTGACCCACTGGTGAAGAGTACGTGAGAGATGTCGTCTCGACCGATCGGACCCACATCAGGCTTCGTAGCCGGAGAGATTTCCCTCAAATCAACTAACAGAGCTCGAACATCAGTGTTGACGAGAACCGAGTCAAGGTCCCGCTTGAGCTCTCGTGTCGTAAGCACCATTTTTGCCTGCGCAAGGCCAACAACAGTCTGAATGCGCTCCGGAGAATGTTCTGGGTCCAAGGGAACGTAGCCACCGCCGGCCTTGTGCACTGCCAAGATCGACAGGAACATCTCGATCGACTTGTCCATGTAGATGCCTACCAGGGTCCCGCGCTTGATGCCACTATTAATCAGGGAGCGTGCAAGAGCATTCGACAGTGAGTCCATCTCGCCATACGTCAAGAATACCTCCTGTTCGAATTGTAGCTGCAACGACATTTGAGCATGGTCTGCCTTTGAATCCCACAGCAGCTTACCGCGATGCGTTGTGGTGTCTTCATGACTTGCCACTCGATCAGCTGAGAAACATTAAGAGCAGGACTGAGGAGCTCGTTAAGCGGATGCGGTGGATTGAGCCCGAAGAGCAGCCGGCGCTTCTCCACACCAGAGGTGAGCTCAACATCGCCAATCGTGGCATCCGGATGATTCATTAGGAATAATAAGGCTGTTTCGAAATGGTCCAGGATTGTGTCCACTTCTCGCCGAGTGACCACTTCTCTGGTGTAACTCACTTCCAAAAAGAAACTACCGGTAGATGACGGGGTCACCGAAAGTGCCTACATCTCGTTGTCACTTTAAACTTGCGATCGTGACAACTGTCGCGCTTACAAACGGTAGGTCTTGTCTAGATCATTCATTCTGTGTTAGCGATGTGACCCTCCACAATACGATCTAAAACGTACCCATCCAGGCTGCCAGGCCTATGTGTCCCTAGGACATCTTCCGTGGACCATTCTCTCTCGCCACCGGCTTCCTTTTGGTCTCTAGGCAGGTTCTTAAAGTTTAGTAGGCTCCTGAAGAGGCCGTTGACAGGCAGTCCTTGTGAAATAAGGTCAGTCAAGGTTATATGCTCGTGCTTGCTGACTTCGACCTGCTCCAGCTGTAACCGGCGTAGTGTCTCCAATACGGAAATCTCAGGGTTTAAGATAACGCGGCGAGCGACTTTGTTCGCGGTGTTCCCCGCCATGGAGTCTACATCTTTTATAGGTGCATCTAGAATGTGGAAGAGGAATCAGTGAACAATGCATGTTGGAGGGACTTCCTTACTCCGTCCACTCATGATCTGGCCAAACACGACGTCCACGCTTCCTGTATGCGCAGAGAGTACAATGGACCAAGCAGCCGTTACCAAGGATGATGGCATAATTCCGAACCGTTTGGTCAGCGAACTGTGCTTCGTGCACACTTCGCGGTGGACTGTCGCGTTGACTGCGGCGCTTGGGGCCTCCGGATGCGCCTGAAGAAACGATGTTGGTATCGCGTCCAAGAGATGGCGCCTCCAGAAATCCACACCCGCTGTCCGATCGAGGCCTTCTAGAAACTTGATCATTTGTTTCACTGACCGTCGCAATGGGACAGAACGACATGTATATATATTTCCGATGTCCGATTCCGCATTGTTCATAGTCCAGTGGTCCGCCAATGTTTGATCCCAGCTCCAGCAGAGTGCACGTGCAAAGCCATCGAGCTCAAATACGCAGGCACGAGCGCGTACTTCTCCATGTTCAAATTTCATAGCTCCACGGCCATCTCGATAGCAAACGATGGTCTTGTCGAGTTCGGTCTCATCGGCAACGATGACGGTCGTCCACTCCATCCGCTTCCATGCGGGTCGCATGACGACTTGAAGAAAGCGATTCGTCGATGGTTCAACGATGAATGTTGTTCGGAGGAAGGCGCCATTGGGGTGGCGAATAAAATCTTCAAACGCCTGCCGAAGTCTGACGCTCGTGGTACCCGCTGGAAGATCATAAGCCTGTTTCATAACATAAGCGCTGTCGGCCACGAGCCCCGCAACGAGGAAGCTGGTTTGCAGGGCCGTGCACGGATATATGTCCACAACATCACTAAAATAAACAGATGTGAATGCAGCAAACACTCCAGTGAGACCCCTCGTACCTGGGAAGCAACCCGTGCTTTAGAAGTGTGCCGTCACGCAGCGCGTCAAATGCGTTCTGATCGACGTCCATCAACGTGAGATCTGCCGGAGACATCTTGTCCAGCATGGCAGGCGGAACGTCATCATCGTCGAAATTGTGGTTGACGATTGAAGATTCTGCGATGCGACCCATAGCATAAATGGTTGGGTTTGCAATGATGTCGGTCGCCAGAAGAGGGATGTTTGCTGCACGAGCAGCGCTGGCAAGGCGGATGGCTGATATCGAATCCCCTCCAATTGTATAGAAATTATCATCAATGCTCAAGGAGGCTTCATCGAGATGGAGTGTCGAAGCCCACAGAGACCTCAGCACTGCTTCATCCTCGTTGCTTAGTTTAGCCTTTGGGCGCGAAGAAGACAGCGCAGACGATAGTGTAGAATCGGCACATCGATTGATCTCTCGCTCGTGCAGATGGAAAAAACTTGTCAGAGCCTTGCGATCGAGCTTTCCCGAAGCTGAAAGCGGGAATTTATCCAGCACCACATACCGCCTAGGAGCCATATATGAAGGGAGCTTCCTGTGGACAGCGCCCCTGAGGGCCAGTAGCAGAGATACAACGGTTCCGTTGTGAATGATGGTCGGTTCAGCGTCGGAGTCATTTGAATTCGAGGGATATTCGAGGAATGCGATCAACGCATCGTGGTCGACATTGACTTTGATAACGACGGCATTCCTGATCAGAATGCTGGCCGCCTTCAGCACCGTTTCAATCTCCCCGATCTCCACCCGCAACCCGCCGATCTTGACTTGCATGTCGCAGCGTCCCACATAGAAGAACGAACCATCGGTCGGACTTGTACGAACAAGGTCTCCGGTGGCGTACATCATAGATCCAGGCCGGAACGGATCGTCCATAAATACTCTAGCTGTTTCCTTGGGGTCGTTCAGATACTCGCGGGCGAGCTGAGGGCCGCTGATGAAAAGTTGGCCTACGCATCCCAGTGGAGCAGGTCGCAAACGATCGTCCAGAACATAAGCGGCGTTACATCCGAAGCACCGTCCGATGTTGGAGCAATCGGTGGACGAAGTAAGACCCGTCTTCGCTATTACGTTAGTACTGGCCTCTATAGATCCGTATCTGTGAGAGACGTTCTAAGCCTCGTCCTATCAATACAGGAAATGCGTAACGTACACATTTGCGAGAGATACGACATCAGCCCACGCGTTGCGGACTTCGGACGTCAAGGGCTCGCCACCCACTACCAACATCCGCAGCGTCGGAACGTCCGCAGGCTTGATGAGGGTCATAACTGGATGTAATTATCAAGATATTAGGTTGGGGCATATCAGGCGTTCTAGCTCACCTGTAGGAGTGGTTTCTGTAAAAGTGACATCCATACTGTGAGCGACGATCCCTCGATGATCCAATAAGTCCCGTTTCGAGGCGATGCACAATGTGCCGCCATCGGTCAATGTCACACTCCAATCCTAAGAACACCGCAAGGAAGTAAGCTCCTCACGAAGCCTGGTAAAAAGAGGCGTACCCAAACACTGTAATCAAAAGTGTGGTCAGAAAATTGCAGAACACGATCGTCTCGACGCCCAATGACTTCGTGGGCACCAATCAAGCTCTCAATAATTGCTCCGTGGGTCACAACCACGCCTGTTAAAGAGTCAGGGCTCGCAAAATGCCAACGATGCTCTCCACACCTTTTGGCTTCCCGGCGGTTCCACTTGTAAATAGAATATGACAAATATCGTCACGCCCTACGGCCACACGTGGTTTTCCAGAGGGGGACAGTTCGAGTAAATCGACCACGAGTGATGAGACGTGACCTGCGGGGATTATAGAATCGAGCCGGCTTTTGAGATCTTTGCCGGTAATGACGATCTTGACATCCGCCAGACCGAGGATCGTCTGGATACGCTCGACAGGATATGACGGATCCAGCGGGACGTAACCACCGCCAGATTTGTGTATGGCAAGAATGGTTATGAACATCTCACAAGATTTGCCCATGTAGATGCCGACCATATCGCCGCGTTTTACTCCACTCCCAATGAGCGTACGAGCGAGGTTGTTTGCGAACGCGTCCATTTCATGATAAGTGATGAACATTTCTTGACCGAATTGTAGCTGCATGAATAAGCCTGTCAATTATGATCATAGAAATAGCCACTCATGAGTACGTACAGCGATCCTCTGAGGCGTTCTACGAGCCTGGTCTTCGATGAGTTCCGTGACACTGTTCGCCGCGCTCGACGAAGGACCAGCGGGATAGGTCGGATTCTTTTCGACGACAAGGCGTTGCATCTCCTCAGGGCTAACGAGGTTAACATCCCGGAGAGGGCCTGTGAGATTCTCAACTATGGAAGTAAGTGCTGTACCGAAGTGGTCCTGGAACACCTCGATTTCCGGTTCCGACAAGTGAGTAAATCGTGCCTCGGCCCCAATCTCTTCGCAGCCGATGGCTTGGGCAAGAAAAGCAAGATTATACTCTGCGTCATCTGTCACAGAGGTTTCAGTGTGAAGTTTGTAGTTTGATGTCGAAAGCGGGTAACAGTTAAGAACTGTTGGAGAAAACGGCGAACTGTTCGGGGTAGGCGTCTCTGGTAAACCAGCTAGAGTATGTTCACCGATTTGTGCGATATCGCTTTGTAGATCACGGAGAAAATCAAGAGTTGTCTTATCCCAGTCAAAAGTTACATTATGCGCGAGAGTTGGCCGTGAAAAAGGATCCGTGCCCTCCCTGTCGGGTGTGCCGGCGCTACTCAAGAAGTCAGATGCATACAAGCGGCGGGTGTGTGCATAAGTCACCTCTGTTCCCCATAAACATAGCCGAATATAACTCCATCTGGAGAGCTCGTGTGTGCGCCTAGCACCAACGCGTACGCGAGAGTGATCAAGGTTGAGGGCTCGATGCCGTGATTATCGGTGAGACTTGCATATTTTACGTGGAAGCGTCTATGGATCGAAGTGTTGGTACTGCTATGGGATGGTGTAGCGTGTGAACGAACATTGCTCGGTGTCGTTGAAGGGGAACGTTCCTGCCAATGCTCGATCGAATAAGGCTTGTTGGCTTCGACTTGGTGGTTAACCTCAACTACCGCACGTTCTGTGCCCTCGATAAAATCTCCAGTGGGGAGACGCATGTTGATAGGTATGGGAGGGGTATTTGTGGAATTATTTTTCAAGGTCTGGAAAATCCACGATGAAGCTGAAGAGCACAATACGTACTGTGTTTATAACATGGCCCAAACACCGGGAGATATACGTGATGAAAACATGTCACAGGCACAAACGGATAGCACAGCTAAGCAGGTGCAAACGAACTTGAAAGGACGGTCGCATTCCGACTCCTTTCCTGTTAATTGCTGAACCCTTGGATCAATCCACCGGTACCTAGACGGAGACGGAAAGACTCATACGCGTGATAGCTTGGCACTGTTTTTGTTCTAGTTTGCAAATTTCTCCAAGTTCAAAAGGTCGTTCCTAATCGGAAGCCACTGAATGGCTTGACAGCGCAGGACAGCGCTTGCATCTGTCTGTTATTCCAGAAGCAAAGGGCAACATCCGATGATCATGGAGGCATTTTACTACAGAAGATTCGAACATTAATGTTCAAGCCACATTGGTCGGACCTGCGATCCAGACTTTGGAAATGTTCGGTCCTGCGATGATGTGCTCCAGGACGGATTGTCGTCATGACCAGCTTCGCTCGACTATGTGTGAGCGCCGATTGGTAGGGGTCACGTCACGGTGTTGCATTGTGACACCGGTTACCCATGTAAAGTAAGATTGCCATATTTGCTCTCTCATTTCGCCCTTGGGTACCTCAAGTTGTTTTTAATATTATGTACGAGTAATAGGGTCTTCACTTGTATTTCAAAAAGTTTTACCTTGGACCTGGTCCCTGCTGAAAGCCGAGTCCAGTCGAAGTACTCCATGATGGAGTCACTGCCGTCCACTCCAATGAACGTCCATGGCCCAAGGGGCACGCGAAGCAAAGCAAGATCGACTTGCTCACAGACTAGGTGCTGATGGATACCTTCAGGGTTCCATAATTGTTCTGTCAGACGTTCCGAGGACGTGCAGCTAGAAATCAACGACATCATTGGAAGTATATGACAGCTGCCCACCGAGAAATGTTACTACCGGTCTTGATCAGCGAGATAGACTGAGATGGAGAAGGAACCATGATATATCGATCAACGTGTGCGTAAAACACTTCAAGGATCCGACGGGTTTTGTGGTTCTGTTTTGGAGAAGAAAAAAATAACACCCGCTGACGACCCTCCGTGGATCAGTCCTGCCTGCCTCTTCCAAAAAATCCCCGTGAGCGCGCATGAAACTTCACTATTGTAGAGCCTTTTCGAAACGATTCGATGAGGACCACGTGAGGTAGACGGCGTAATGGTGCTAACGGGAAACGTAAATTAATGTGATGATAGTGGTTGAATGGTTCAGAGAGTATTTTTGAACGAGAATAATGGGCCAGTCGATCCGAACATTATGTCCGGCAATTACTGCCATATTGCTAAATGACATGAGATTTTCTATTTATCCAGAAACAAGATGAAGCGCATACATCATTTACAATCGCTGTCAGTTGGCAATCACTCACCACAGGCTGTCAGCATGACCTTCCTCCCGAGTACACCTGACGAGTGGATATGCAACCACAGCGTCAAGCATATGTAGCTAGCAAGGAAAGAAAGTAGACGCACTTTAAGAAAACAATACCGGAGGATCTATGTATAAAAATAAAGTTAACATGAATCAATGTATAGTCACGTGATTGAATGAAAATCATTGGAAATTTACCTAGTTTGTTCTAAGTTTGTGCACACTAATAATGTGTCACACGTTCTTCTACCGCTCATGTATGGCTCATGTGGGAACTTTTGCGCTTATTGCAAGGTAGGTACGGTACGTTTCGTAGCGAGCTCGCTCGCTCGGGGACTTGGCAATGTTGGCACTACGTGAGAAGCACGTACTCGCTGTACAAGGTCAGTAACAGTTAGTAACAGAAGCGCTCTCACCACGTGTTGAGACTTCGTTCCTTGACACAACTTGTTCCTCGGAAGTGCAATAAGCCCCATGTTCTTGTTACCATTGCTTTCATCTTGTGCCATCGCCACATATAGTATCGCACTAGAAGTTGCCGCTGATGTAGACGTTCGTAAGTGATTTTCGCGAATGGTTTCATCATGCTAATTCAGCGACGTGTGACTCACTCGTTTGTGCTTGGACATGATATTGATTGCGTGTCAGAAAATTGGCGAAAGTCAGTTCGCTCCGCCAGTTCAGCCGCTCAGCGGGCCCGGTCAGCTAACACTCACTTGATTTTTTACAAATCACATTTCAGCCGCAATGCTGTAAACTCACAGACGACTTGCACTCACTGCCAAAGAACGGAATGTTGTTATCGGTTTGTGTCAGCAAGGCAAAAGTGTCCCCAAGGCGAATCCGAATGTGAGGAGGGGTGATGAGAATTCATGCGGAGTGTCATCCTTGCTCTATTGTACTGACTGTCAGGAGAGTCATCAGACGTGCCACTCACACCTTCGCATTCGTCGCCACTGCACTACCCCAGTATGCAGAGTTAACCTTTTGCAGAACAAAAACAAATCCCACTCACTTAGTTGGAGATCGCAGCTATATGGGAGGCTGCGATACCAACTTGATATATAGTGTAGTGCGAGGTTGTTCTTACATAAGGTAGGCCTGGAGGCTGGAACGAATCTCCAGAGGCTACGTTTATAAGGAGTGCAGCGGCGGCGTTCCCTTCTTATCTTAACCGCCAAGCGATAATATACTTCAAGCGAAACTAGGCAGGGTAGCTATATAGACCAGTTAAAAAGAAGAGAAGAGAAGGACATTGAGCGACTCTCCCCGCTTCCACTATTTCTCACATCCCTGTAAAACTGATGGTTCACGTTCAGCGACATTCCCTCATCTTAAATGACCGTGGTATTCATTCGGTGGTGGTATCCTCTCGAGTACGTGGGTGAGGTGTTAAATTTGCACTGCTAGTCAGTGCTTCGTGTGCGCGCCTAAAAATGATATACGGCGTCCCGTCCGCTGCGCGAGACTGTCTCTGAGACCGCCTGCAAACAGCACAGCCTTCGAGTCCGTCCCCATCGACATCAAATTCCATTTACCCTCCGATCTTCAAGATTCTCGTACAGTCGCGGACAAGCAAAGTCCACTAAAAAATTGAGAGTATTTTTGGGACATCAAGTTATTTAAATATGGTTCTTGAGTGTTTAAACAACTTACTAAACTATCTAAGAATCAATTTCCACGAGCCAATTTCCCAAAAAGTGACTTTGAAGTTTTGGGATGGCTCAAATTGGCCGGGTGCTAAAAAGAGAGCAAAAAATATGAAAAATTGTGCAAATGATAGCCTTCGTTGAGCTGAATGTGATCCTAATAAAGCTAAGGTTTTCACCGAACCATTGGAGCAGAATTTAATTATTAAGTTTATGTAATACTATTGCTTGTCCCTGGCTCTATCCTACAAAAATGGCGGCAAGGCATGGGTAGGAAGGGAAAACACAAACAAAACATATCCAGCCTTCGAAATCAGCCCAATAGAGACTATTCGTTAGCCCTAGTTCCACCTTGAGGTTGATACCAGATACTGCCAGATATCTGGTACTCCATATAGGTGCTGGGGACGTTAGTAGCATGCGTCAACATGATGTGTCCACCACCACCATGGATGACCCAACCCACCATGATCGCCGTGAAGTTTTCCATTGCACTGTCATATCGGTCGTCAGCACTTTGGAGACTACCTCCTCTAATGTAGTTTTCCCTGCCAGTGGTCTCATCCAGAGACTTGCCCTCAGTGATTCTAACATGTCGGCTTTGTGGCTCGCCATCCTGGACACCTACCAAGACATCCCCCATGTCCGGACCAAGGGGGGGAGCGTATATCTGAGGGTTTTCTATGGTCTATGCGGGAGGCAGAATGCATCTGGCGATTTTGGTGAGCACAGATGGTCTTTGATGTGTGATCTCTACTGATTTGGTCAACAGTTTCACTGTTGATGAGCTGATTGCGATTTCAGAACTCACAGACCTCCCTGACCCCCTCAACACGCACAATGGCTACAAGGCCAGCGTGCTTGAATGCATAGGTCTCCTCTGCACATGCCTTTGAAGCCCTGAAGACCAGTACTCGCTTTCCATGAAGTACGCCTGCAGTCAGTCAGCAATCTCTGAGATCACGAACAGAACTGCTGCTCACATCAATGCACACTGGTCACACCTTTTGGATTGGGATCACGAGGGAGTTGTGTCCCCAGTGGTGCTTTGATCGTATGTGGATGCGCTCAGCGTGTTTGGGGAACCCTCATGGTCCGTGTTCAGGTATCTGGACTGCACAATCCACTGTCGGTTTACTTTTGGAAATAGATCCAAAAGACAGTGGGTAGCGGTGTCGTTGTTGCACGGCTACTTACACTGGTGTTCGGCTCAGTGCGCTTTGCTATCAGCAGCAACAAAAGTAGAACAAGGACGAAGATGATGACATAGCAGTGATGATGATGATGATGACATAATACGCTGATGTAAGTGTAGACGAGATACAACAGCAAATGTCACGTGATTGACAAAGCTGGCCTTGATGTAGACGTAGTAGTAGTAGACGTAGCAGTAGACTTAGACTTAGACTTAGACTTAGACTTAGATGAGTGAATCCAACTGAAAGAGGTGAATTGGGGTACACTAAGGCGAAACAGGCCTTATATACATGAGCAGAACAACAAACGATGCGAGTATGCCATACAACAATGTCGTCGACAGCAGACAGGAGAAATGACTAACGGCGAGAGGCAGAAAACCAAAATAGGAAGATGGTTTGTAAGGAAATGGAAAAATGAGTCAGGTGGTCGAAGAAATGAATAGAAATGTGGCAGCAAATTTGAAATAGAAGCCAGAAATAGAATAGAAGTAAGTCATAGACAATAGACCATGTGGAATAATTGGAAATAGAAGTACAGCCAAGAAGCGAGTGAGTCATGTGAAGAAAATGAGTCATAGCCATCCAATAGGATTCCAGTTGCTTGTCAAATATCTCTGAAGATGAGTAAGTGAGTCATGTGACTTGATGACAACTCAGAAACATGTGAACCAATCACAACACTTGGATATGAATTTCCTCCAGAGAGGGAATGAAGACGGGTCCTGCTTGACAAAGTCCTTAGGCACATAACCGTAGCAAATCTCTGTTCCTGGTCCGTGCTCTTTGATGTACCAGTTATTCCTGAGGACGATACGATGCCAACCATTCACTGGTTCGAAGTTTGGGTCAAAACCGATGACGTAGAAGGGAGCATGGAAGGTTTGATCGAATACCCATATGCAATCGTGAATGCGATAAGGAGGATATGAGGGGAATACTTGGAATGGACCTTCAGGAGATTCGACATATAGAGGATAGTACCGATGATGTGCGACTTGTGGAGGAGGACTGGACAAATGAACATCAAGGGGAGAACAATGACTAGGAAGTTCAATGTGTGGTCCAACGTGTATGTCTGGCTTGGCAGTCATCTGGAACGAATCATGGGATGTGGTGGTGGCAATGCTGGATGGCATATTGAAAATAGAATTGATGAAAAATAGAATGAGTGTAGAGATGATGTGTCTGGCAGACTGGAGGTAGCACAGCAGATGATGGTCTGGTGAAAGCTGATGATGATAGGCACATGTGCAGTGAGCGTCTTTTGTAGTGTAGTAGGTGCTGTCGAGTATCATGCTTGTCACCGCCAGACATGTCGTCCTTTGTACCATCAATGCTTGGTCTACACTGGCTACAAGAAGTACCATGGCATGAAGTTCCAGGCTGTGGCTCTCCCTAACGGCCTTATCGGCCACCTTTCCAGACCATTTCGTGCCCCCCCAGAATGATGCAGGGGTGTTAGCTGAGAGCGAGCTCCTGACCAACATGGCGCTGCATGCAATCCAGCCTGGATCGCATGCAGGGGACCCTCCAGGGCGGCAGTTTTTCCAGGTTTATGGCAATTTGGCCTACAATGTCAGCCCACATATCATCAGCCCTTTTGCCAGGGTTGGTGTCTTGACACCTCAGGAAACGGCTTGGAACACAGCAATGGGGGGTGTTCGGATATCTGTCGAACATGTGTTCGGGTTAGTGCTACAAGACTGGCCTTACCTGAACACTTTTTGGAAGCAGAAGATCTTCGGGAACGCATGTGGGTTGTTCTACCAGGTGGCTGTCATCCTCACCAATGCGCATGCGTGTCTGGTGCCTAACCAAGCCGTGCAGAGGTATAACTGCATGCCGCCTAAGCTCCATGAGTACTTCCACCACTAGAATAGCTTGTGTTTGTTTTTCTCACATACCAATCCATATGAATCAAGCAAAATAAATTCATTCTTTTCAAAATGACTTAATTGAACTACCCATCTAGTTCCCTGAAAACCGTGCACCAGAACCTCCAGAAGTGCATTCTGGAAATTTGCCTGCTGCTGGATGGCACGCTCTGTCACCTCAATACCCCTGCGCTGAAGCTCCAGGGACGTGGCAGTGCTCTGCATAATGGTCTCACGGAACTTCTGAGCCAAGTCCTGCTCCTCCTTGATGAGCGTGACTGCCTCGGTTGTGCGGCTGGCACACGATGGAGGGACGATGTGCGCACATTTCGAGCTTGTGAGGTCCAATGAGTGGGAGTCCAATGTGCTCTGCACATGCACACTGGGGTCGGCGGCGGTGTTCTCCTTGTTTGAGGGAGATGGTGAATCCTTGCGGCACATGCGTTTGGCCTTCCCATGCCCAGTTTTCATCATGGCAGCACGCAACTCCTCCCCTGTGACACGGTCCGCATCCTTTTCCTGTTATTATTTAGTGTACAGAAAATAATAAAATTGGAGTGAGAAAACACACCTTTTTTTTTTCCTCATGCTGGTTGTCACTGAGATCCTCTTCCTCACGACGCACGGATGCAACCTTGTCAAGGTGTCCAGATAGCGACGCAAACATCACTGGGTCACTTGCAGCCTCACGCCTGAAGGCTGTGCAGGATGAAACTTGTGAGCCGTTGTGTGCACGATCAGAAAAAGAGAGAGACAGCACAAAAAAATAACTCACCTCCACCCATTGGAGCAGGCTTGCCACCTTATTCTTCAACGTGTTGGCATCCCTCCCCTTGCAAAATCTACCTTCCTGCACCACCCGCGTCACCTCCCGCCACTTCTCACCAATGCGCTTATGCGCTGCCAGATAGGGATTCACCTGGATGACCACGTGCAAGAGCTGGTCGAGATCTTGGATGGGAAAATCCTCACGGGCTCATGTCACCGTTTTGCCATTCTTGGTCTTGGTGGTCAGTGCAGGTGGTATGGCAGACAGGGTGCTGGAAGGTGTCGACCCAGGCAAGCTCTTGCTGGAATCACTGTGTGTGGGCAGGGGGGCAGGGGAGTCCATGGCCCTGCTGTTGACCCCAGAGATCCATGTGCCAATCCCAGGTGTGCTTGGCCATGCCGCCGAAGGTGGCGGCGCACCGAGTGGGGAGGGGGGACAGGAGTCGCTGTGTGCTTGCATGTATGAATTTTGAGGCACATGCGGGGCATAGAGAGGTGCCAGAGGCAGGGAGGTAGGAGCCACGTTGGGGGGTGTAGAGATGCCCTCAACATGACGTCCAGGGTTTCTGGACATGTTGGTAGCCCCATAGAAAAGGTTTGTGGGGATGGTGGGGTAGTGGGGATGTTTGGCAGTGGGATGCATGGTGGTGGTGGTGGTGGTGGAAGACACGTTGGAAACACATCACGCGTCAGATATTTGGCATGTGTGGGGTTTCGGGGCTTAATTGTAATACTCCCACATCCGCTATGGATAGCGGATGTGCACACTGGAACTCCTGGATCAGTTACCAGGTGGGCTGGCGAATAGTCTCTAATATAAGTCCTGATAAGCCTCAAGTCTCTAAATCTCTGTCACCACCAATCTTTTAACCAACCAAAAAGACATCATTAATCCCAATTCAAACCCCACCCTGGAATGTCATGGAATATTACAGAGAATGACTACAGACAGTAGTGGTCAACAAAAAGGTTTAGAACAAATACTCAAAGAGTGTGGCTTCAATGTCTCTGGGCTAAAAGCAAAATGCTCATGAGTGTGCCCCTTTGAGAGCCAGCACAATGTTGCATGGCCCGTTTGCTTAGTCAACAAGATGACTTCATAAATCAGATCTCAATGCTCGAGACCATCATAAAAGAGGCAGGCCATGAGTGTGTTTTCCTTCCAAAATTTCATTGTCAACCAAATCCAATTGAGATGGTACTGTTACTACTGTAAGGTTATCTCTTGCCAGTTTTTCAATACTTATTTTATTTTATTCAGTACTGGGGATAGATAAAGTATAGACAAGTTCCCAAGAAGAGTTTTAAATATGCCAAAAAAGCAGCATTTGAGGCCCTTGATTCATGTCCAGTTGATGTCATCTGACGGTTCATCAATCGAGCATGGAGGTTTATGAGCACCTATGGAATTGAATTAACAGGCAAGGCAGCAGCACATGCTGGTTCTGAAGCAGAAGGAGGGCAGTTTCACAGGCTGCCATGATGCATCTTGATGCAGTTTTGAGCTAAAAATTGGCTAAATTTGAGTAAAACTTTGGACATTTTCCATCCAAAATTTTGGCCAGCTGAATTACTCGTGGGAAAAACTTCGGAGATAATGTATTTCATCAAGCTGAGTCTGATCCTGAACTCCCCCCCAGATCTCTGGCTGACTGAATATTGGATTGGTGGACTTTGGTTGTCCGCGACTGTATCCTGCACACGAACATATTATAACCTTTAGCCCTTTCACCACGGCTTCGAAACTGCCTCCGTCGAGGCTACGTGCACGGTCAACATGCTCGCGGGCGAGGTATTGAGGCGCCTTTTCTTTCTTCCCCAAGCTATCATATTCACTTGCTTTCATTTTTCTTTCCTTTTCTCCCCTTCCTTCCCGTCGCTCCCATTCCTCACAACTCACACACCGTGGCCCAGGTCTGCTACGACAGTAGATCCGCCGGAATTCGCGAATGCCGAGAACCTTCTAACATTTCAGAACTTTGTGCTCTCCGGCGTTTGCGGTTGCCTATAACATTATGTTGGGCAACTCCACACGTTCTCGGAGCGTTCTTGCCATCTGAGAATTTGAACCGGTGTCCCGTGCCTCCAGCCTTCTTACGCGCGTCGCGGACGCGGGAGATGCAGTGCTGCGGGAGGCGACACCCCTACCACCGTCTTCAAGCATGTCTTCTTGACTGATTCGGGGGAGTTGCATTAGCATTTTGACGCTGTTGCTAGGTGTGTTGTGATTCCCAATATGCACACTTTTGTTTTCACATGTTTTTCTCTATCAAAGTCCCTCCTTTCGCTTGCTGTTTTTCTGCTATCCCTTCCTTCGCCACTCACCCCCCTCCCGGGACCAACCTCTCCCGCACTACACGCTTCACGCCGTCTTCACCTAACTCCCCCACGCCTCGCAGCCCTAACAAACGCAATCTTCACCACCCCCCCACACAGCGCTTACACACCGCGTACACGTCATTGTACCCTTTCCACACCCCCATAAGCGTTAGAGGGAGATTAAAGGCCTGTGCGAGGACGTTGAGATATACGGTCGTCTTTTCGCATGCCCCGTTACTCTCTTCCTCAAATATGAGCGCACGTCGACTCGCATTCCCACCCTCAACTCTATCCGCACAGACCATTCGACATCACACTCCATCCTGAGCACTTGACACAATGGCCTGACGTACGCCTGGCGTGTAAGCCCCTTTTGGAGGGCTAAACGCGCGGAATGGGAACAGGAACGCGAATGGGGATGTGGGATGTACGCATGTCGTGTTGGGAAGAGGTGTGTATGGAGAGGGTGTGCACGTGGATGTGGATGGGCATGAGCACGGAGATGGGGTAAGGAGAGTGGAGGTCACGCTTGAGGATTGGCCGTTCCGTGCGCGGGTGTGTTGGGACAGAGAGATGTTGTCGGTGGAGAGAATGATGGATGTGCTGGGTCGGAAACCTACGCCGGCACAAGCACAAGCACAGCAACTTCAAAATCCCACAAAATCAACAGCACACACATCCCCTCACCTCCACTGCACCCTCTTCACGCCTCCCGCCTCCCGCCCACCACACTGCCACACTCCCACCCACCGTTTCCCAGCGCACGCACCCGGTGTGCCTCGTGCAGCGCTGGCTCGGCACGCATTGGCCCAGTGCGAGGGTGGGCGTTGAAGCTATCGAGTTGGTGTGTGCCGCGTGGGTGCCATGGAAAGGGGACCAGGACCGGTGGGGGTGTTGATGGACCCACAAACGGGTTTGGACACGTCTTGCATTTCCTGCGCGCGCGGGACGGCGTTGTGTATATGCTGCTTTACGAGGCCATGCGCAGCGATGCGACAAAAGGGGGAACTGCAAGTCGAAATAATACAGCCAGGAATGTACCCCGGAGTAAAGGACGCGTGGAGGCGGGCGCAATGGCAGAGGATGTGGCAGGGAGTAACGCGCGGTGGCGGCAAGGATGGGAGATATGGCGACGGTGGCGTGTTTGGAAGAGGGAACGCCGATGGTCTTGGTGAGTGCTTGTCTCCTATTGAACTGGCCCTTCTTCGTGTCATTCTCTCGCTTCCCAGCTTTCACCCTTTCCCCCTCTATCCCTACCATCGCTCCCGCTAACTCACCACTCCACAGCCCTTCTTCCAACAACCCTACAATGGATTATGACTTCCACATCACTCCATC
Organism: Ramaria rubella; assembly: GCA_015039355.1. Taxonomy (NCBI): domain Eukaryota; kingdom Fungi; phylum Basidiomycota; class Agaricomycetes; order Gomphales; family Gomphaceae; genus Ramaria; species Ramaria rubella. Next base: position 70,378 of record MU134672.1, read on the forward strand.
CATACGTCGTCAGCACCACACGTCGAGCGCTGCATCCCCCTTCCTCTACATCATCACCGGGCTCCTACGCCAACAGCCCCTTCAATAAATCCCTCATCTCAAACACCCTCACCACGCACAGCATTCAACCCCACATTGCCATTTTTCCGCGATCACCAGGTGCAGGCTTCCTCTCCTCTCCTCTCTTCTCTTTTCATTTTCTTACCCTGCTTTTATTTCGCCTTGCAGTTCATCTTCGCGGACACCCTTGAGCTCTTTAAGGAACTCCACGGCGGCGCATGGGAACCACGCGTGGCGGGACAGCGGCATAGGTGACACCTATTTTAAGGTTTTTCGTCTGTGGCTGCACTGGAAGAGTCTGCTAAAATTAAAGTGTGTACATGGTTTGTTCGTTATCGACGTAGCTGCGGGTGCTAAAGCAGATTTTTTTTTACGGGAAGACAAGAGGAAGGGCACGGAACGATGCGGAAGTAATGTTCAAAGCAGGGGGCGTGCAGGCTGAAATTGCAAGGATGGGGAATGGGATCATCAAGAGCATCACCACGCGTGAGCAATCCGGCGCCCTTCTTCGTTCCCGCCCTCACAGGGGAAAAGCCCATATATAATAATGCTCAGCGCGCAACTTGAAGTCAAATCGCCTGAATTTGCAAATGATGAGTATGTTAGATAAAAGATCACAATAGCATGGCAGGACCGACAAACTAGTGCAAATGCGGGACGCATTACGCCCAAATGTACGCAAACTTGAGCTTTTGACAACAAAGTAGTATAAATGTTTTAAGCAGTGCTTCGAAGTTCGAACACGAGGCCTCGAAGCGTCAATATCCCCAAGCTGAACCCAATCATAAAGACATTTCTGATTTTCTAAACTCACAATGCCCAGGTAAGTGACTCTTTAGTCTCTGAGAAATGCTTGACGGGGATCTGACATGTCTGTGACCAGCGATAGCGAACCTTCAAAGCCTACGCAGTCTCCTTACAGCAAAGTCGCATGGCAGGAACCTAGTCGTTTGCATCGATGGCACTTCAAACCAATTCGGGCAACATGTTGAGCTATCGTGCTTATGAACATGATAATGACTCATAGATCAATCCAGAATACGAACGTTATCGAGCTATACAGCCAACTTAAAAAACGAACAGCAATTAACCTATTATGACAGTGGGATTGGAACATATGCCAAGCCCTTATGTAAATCATGGACCTACTGGAAACAGGTTATGGACAACAAGATCGACCTTGCAATCGCTTGGTGAGATGGAATTGTTCCCACAATAAATATGACACTCAACGGAAGATAGGAATTTTGAGACGATCGTCATGAACGCATATCGTTGGCTAGTGGAGAACTATCAACCAGGCGATCGAATTCTCCTGTTTGGTGAGACGGCTACGATTCCATATCATCGCCGTACCTCATTGTTTACTTCTTGCCATATAGGCTTTTCTCGAGGTGCATATCAGGTTCGCACCATCGCCGGAATGATCGACAAGGTGAAATCCAGCGTCGCTTTCGGTATTTGGTGATCTATAATCATTTTTTAGGTTGGACTCATCCATAAAGGCAATGAAAGGCAAATTCCGTTGTAAGCATGTGATGCTGATTCTCACCGGATACTGGATTGAACCATATATATTGCAGTGCCTACGAAGTATATGCCGATCCCATGAGTGGAGCCCCTTTATCTAAACTCGAAACGAAAATTCACAAAGCATCTCGTAAATTGTCTTTCTCACGCGGCAAGACGAGTAATATCAATTCAGTGCAACAGACGCAGCAACAACCGGAAGAACAACCGAAAGCCAAGGCTTCCGCACCCAGCTTGGCCAAGCGGTTCAAAGATACATTTTCAAGAAATATTCAAGTACATTTTGTCGGCGCTTGGTACGTATTGTATAGTTCTCGAGACTTCTAGTGCGAAATTGAATACGGAGAATACAGGGACACGGTTTCATCGATCGGCGTCGTCCGAGGCAAGAATCTTCCTGGGACGGCTTCGCAGGACCATATCTGTTTCTTTCGTTACGCTCTAGCTCTTGACGAGCGCCGCGTCAAATTTCTTCCTGAATACGCCTGTGGCGGAGTCCCTGCTACAACAAACACAATGTTAGGGTCTGTTCCACGTGTAAAAGAGACGTGGTTCACTGGGACACATTCTTGATATGTGAGTCTGCATATGATATGTTTAGTTCCCAAGAAATCTAATATGAGCAGAGGCGGGGGAAACGTCCTCAATCCAGACATGGATCGCAGTGGTGCCCCATTGCTCTGGATGTCTTACGAAGCCATCTCGGCTGGCCTCCTGATGAAACTTTCCAATCCGGAATGGAAATGGGATCGCTTAGGCGATGTAAACGAATCGTTGACGGGTGTCTGGAACTTATTCGAGTTCATGCCGCTCAAACGGCTGTCGTACGAGAATTCGACATCTACGACTTTCCGGTAAGCAATTCTGTCGTTGCGGTGAACATGCGTTTACCTGTCTGCTCAGTTGGCATCGCGGAAAGGGTCGCCAAATACAGTCGGGACAGAAAGTCCATGCGTCTGTTGCTTTCTCTCCCTCGGAATACCGTCCAAAGGCGGCTCTTCCTCCCGATGACTATCCCCCGAAATGGGAGGAGCTTATCAAAGGGAGAAACTCAGTTTGCTTATCCCGAAGAATGGAAGGATTGGCTGGAAATGGACATATTCGATTTGTCTTCGGCTAATGCGGTGGTTGACAACCTCCAGAATCAATCTGTAGACCCCTTGACTTCTGTGCATCGTCTTACCGTGATGAGCAGTCGGGTATCTTTTGCCAATACTTGACGTTGGATTGATGCTGATGAAATAATTTGTAACCCAGACGGAGGGTGTGATGCGCTTCGGAGTGTCGCGGATGCAGCTAACAAGGTGTTCTCTGCAATGAAGCGTCCCGACATACAGAATAAGATAAAGCTTCGAGTTGATATTATCAAGGCGTTGGTTCAGTTTGCCACAGAGGTCCCTGGGTAATCGCGAAACTCTCTGCTCAACTGAAGCTATGTCTGATCGGTCGTTTTACAGATTGGTTGATCATACATCTCTCAGACTACTCTCTCCTATACTTCGAGACAGTCGGTATTGTGACTATGCAAGTCAATTTGTTACCAAGTTTTGTGAAGGTGGAAGCAATCTATATAGCAATCTCAATAGGTTCTGATTAAGTTGTAGCTGCGGTATACAAGATGTTGCTGGATCTCGGATTGTTCTCGACGCTTGCGGACATACTTGAAGGCGACACTCGAACCATTCAAAAGTGGGTAGTGAACAAGATGGTATTGTCGTCAAATCATGGTAGACTTCATGTTTTTGATGGTATATTTGTGATCACTGATATTAATAATCAATGATCTCAGATGAAGCATACCAATCTCGTATCCTGAAGAGTCTTACTTGCCAACCATGGACAGGATACTAGCATGCGGCTGCTATCTCTTCGTGCCATGATGGAATTTGTAAAACATGGTAATAGACAGCTCTCGATATGTCTATGAATGCTGATTCAATATTAGATTCTTCTTGTGGTAACCTTTTTGCATCTTTGTCTCTAGATTCTCTGGTTGACAGCCTTCATGATGATGACTCTGATATAAGATGTTTGGCATCTGTGGTGATCAAGCAACTATTGAGCCAAGGTGTGTTTCTAAGATTATAGAACAATACTAAATTTCATAGATAATGCATGTTGCTGGTTGTTAAAATACTATTTGATCAGAGTTGATATGTTAGAGGATCTGAATGAAGAAATTCAACAATCAGCTATTGAAGTGATTATAAAATTAATGGAGTATGGTTAGTTTTCATCCTAGAGAGAATTGATATTTCTACTGAGAATATCAATGTAGAAGAGTGGCATGCTTGCATATTACAGGTGGGATTCACAGCTTCTCTATCAGAAAAGATTCAAAGCAAGAGCTGGATTATAAGGCATTTAGCTGTGGAGTGTTATAGCGCTCCTGAAACATGGTGGGTTACAGGTTGGGAGGTTGGGACAAATTACTCATTAAGCAGCAGTGAATCTCTCCAATCAGATTTTTGATTCAAGTTTCTTCTACTATTTGGCTTTTGCTTTTAAACCCTATCATGGATTTCAATTTAGTGGCATGGGCTATCATTGCAGAATTTGGAATACATGGTTAGTTGTTAGATAACAGATAATTACAATCCACTGACAATGTGTTAGGTTATTCAATCAATAGTATAGTAGTATCCATACTGGAGATTACAAATGATAGTGAGAAAGATAGATTATATGGTCTTTCTCTGATGCCTAAATGGCCAAATTCAGTATGTACTTGAGTGCTTATAGTATGCAATAGCTTACCATCTGTAAGAAGATTGTCAAGTAATGATACTGGAGCAAGATGTAATCGGCTATCTTGTCAAACTCTGTGAGCACCCTGGTTGGCATGTACAATGCTCTTCTATAAGGACACTTCGTGATTTGGTCAAATTTGGTATGGGACTCAGTTTCTGAATGCAATATCTCATATTTGATCAGAGGATTGCTGAGCAATGATACTGGAGCAAGATGTGGTTGGGTATATTGTCAAGATCTGTGAGCACCCTGAGTGGCAGATACAATACTCTTCTTTAAAAACACTTCGTGCTTTGGCCAAATTTGGTATGTGACTCAGTTTATAGGGGATATGATGTCTTATATTCCATCAGAGGATTGCCAAAAAAAGATGCTGGAGAAAGATGTGATTTGTCATCTTGTCAAGCTCTTGAAACACTCTGATAGGGACATACAATCCTCCTCCTTTGAAACACTTTGCACTTTGGCCAAATCTGGTATGTAGTTCAATTTCTGGAATCTGATATCTTATATCCTGTCAGAGGATTGCCTAGCAAAGATGCTGGAGGAGAACATGATCAGTCATCTTGTCAAGCTCTTTATTCACTCTGATAGAGATGTACAATTCTCTTCCTTCAAAACACTCACTGCTTTAGCCAAATTTGGTATGTGACTTAGTGTCTGGAAGATAAATATCTTGTCAGAGGTTTGCCAAGTGAAGATGTTAGAGGAAAATCTGATTGGTTATCTTCTCAAGCTCTTTGAAGACTCTGATAGGGAAGTACAATTTTCTTCCTGTAAAACACTCTGCAGTTTAACCAATTTTGGTATGGACTTCATTCTTGTGAGATGCAATGTCTTATATCCAATTAGAAAATTGTCAAGTGAAGATGCTAGAGATAGATGTGATAGGTCATCTTGTCAAGCTACTAGAGAGAGATAAGAGGCTTAATGTTTTCTCACTCTTGAAGTACTTTGGTGGGTAGATACAATTATATCCTCTTATCACACTCAATGCATTGGCCAATTTTGGTATGTGGCTTAACTCTTATAAGACCCACTATGTTATATTCTGTCAGAGGGTTTCCAAGCAAAGATGTTAGAGCATGATGTGGTTGGCCATCTTGTCAAGCTCTGTGGGCACTCTGACTGGCAGGTACAATGTCTTTCTTTACAAACACTCTGTGCTTTGGCCAAATTTGGTATGTGATTCATTTCTTGTAAGGTAAACTGTCTTTTATTCTGTTAGATGATTGCCAAGAAAAGATGCTAGAGGGCAATATAATCAGCTCTCTTGTCAAGCTCTTTAAACACAGAAATTTGTATGTACAATCCTCCTCTGTTGAAATACTCTGTGCTTTGGCCAATTTTGGTATGTGGCCCAGTTCATGTGAGATACAATATCTTATATTCTGTTAAGAGAATTGCCAAGCAAAGATACTGGAGGAAGATGTGATCAGTCATCTTGTCAAGTTCTTTGAGTACTCTGACAGGAGACAATCCTTTTCTTTTGAAACACTTTGTGCTTTGGCCAAATTCAGTATGTGACATAGTTCTTGTGATGCAATGCCTGACATTTGATTAGAGGATTGCCAAGCAAAAATGCTGGAAGAAGATGTGATCAGTCATCTTGTCAAACTCTTCAACCACTTTGATGGAGTACAATGCTCTGTGCTTTGGCCAAATTTGGTATGTAGCTCAGTTCTTGGGAGATGTGATGACTCATATTCTGTTAGGGGATTTGCAAGTAAAACTTATACTAGAGGAAGATGTGATCAGTCATCTCATTCAGCTCTTAAAGTATCCTGATTGTCAGACACAACATTCTTGTGTTGTGCTCTGTGCTTTTGCTAATTTTGGTATGTGACTTACTTTTTAAGATGCAATATCTTATATTTTATCAGATAATTGCCGAGCAAAGATGCTAGAGGGAGGTGTGATTGGCCATATTGTTAAGCTTTTTAGGCAATCTGATCAGAATGCGCCATCCTGGTCAAAAACACTTTGTGTTTTGGCCAAATTTGGTATGTGATTCAGTTCTTGTGAGATGCAGTGTCTGATTTTTTGTTAGAGGATTGCCAAGCAAAGATGCTGGAAGAAGATGTGATCAGTCATCTTGTCAAGCTCTTTAACTTTGATACAGTACAATGCTCTTCAGTTAAAATGCTCCATGCTTTGGCCAAATTTGGTATGTGATTCAGTTCATGTGAGATGCAATGTCTTATATTCTGTCAGAGGATTGCCAAGTGAAGATGCTTGAAGGACCTTTCATAGGTCATCTTGTCAAGCTCTTTTCAAACACTAATCTGCATGTACAATCCCAGTCTCTGGAAATCTTCTGTACTTCGGCTAATTTCAGTGTGTGGTTCAGTTTTATGATGTACAATGTCTTATGTTCTACCAGAGGATTTCCAAGCAAAGCTGCTGGAGAGAGATGTAATTAATTGGTTAGCTGCCATGGTCCTAGGTGGTGACCATCCAGGGTGTATTATTTCTACTCATGTTATTAACCAACTGACAACTTATTGTTTGTTCATTATTTTTTTTCTTCTTCTTCATGCTCACTATGGATAACCCAGCTGATCTGCAAGATGCATATTGTTCATCACTTGGTTACAAATTTTGGCTCTATGAACAAGTCTATTGTACAATCATCAATAAATGCAGTGTCACAATTCACCAGGCTTGGTAAGTGTTTCTTTCCTTCAAATATAGCTACATCTCATTTTCCCATAGATGCCCTGGATGGAAAGATGCGATATGATGTTTTCACTGCCCTGCTGCCACAGTTTCGCGATAATGAGGGTGTGCGGCAGGCTTGTCTCTCCTGCATTATCCAATCATTTGAAATCGGCTTGTGTCAATCTACGGATTTCTCCTTACATGAATTTACAGACAATTGCCGTGATACAATTTTGGAGATTGGTCTACTCAATAAGCTAATGAGCATGCTGAGGGATAATGATTCACACATTCGTGCGATATCCCTTCAAGCCATTGCAAACTTGGCAAAGCACAGTACGTCTCTTGTTCAAAAACCAAGAAAAGTCTTACCTGGCTATAGGTGATTTCCGAGATCCCTTGCTGGAATACACCTTCGTGATACCTATTGTTGGAACCTTACATGATTTGATCTTGGATGAGCAAAACACATTGCTTGCTGCTATTACGGAATTAGCGAAATATGGTATGATCCATCATATGAATAAAACATATGGGCACTTACAGGCCTCAGATGATTCTCGTGCTGAATTGCTGTGCTCGGAGTTGATTCCTTGTATAGTGCGGACCCTAACAGACTTCAATACGGAAGGCCTGCCCGACGGTATTCCTAAAGAACTGCCTGGCACAATTTATGCCTGTGTTACCGAATTGCTGAAGCATGGTAGGATTATGTCTGTCTCTTTAATGATAAGTACGCGAAGTGCTGAAACGATTCATAGAAGATTCACATGGCCGCATGCTCAACGCTGGGTTTATCTCGTCCTCACTTGACATTCTCCGTGATTACGCTGATAATCATTCTGATCCTAAACCGACTCGCGTTTAGATTATGTAGACCCACTGGGAGGGCATCATGTTTTGTAAGTAGGTTCGTCATATCAGAATCCATGCGTGTTATCCCAATCATTCCGATGAAGTCATCTGCACATGTTAAGCGATCAGCCAGAGTTGAACGCAATCAGGATAAAAATGTGGAGACGAAGTCGCAGGGCATTTGGGTCTCAGGTGCGACGGTAAGATATTTAGATGAGGGGACATTGATGATTTGGGTGAACCGCATTACCTTCATCCCTTGCTTTCCTTTCCTTACTTATCGGTCCTTCCCCTTGAGGAATGGGAAGAAGGGGGGAGAAAGTGACATGAGTCGTGTGTTGAGTTTTTGAGTTTTTATAAGTTTTCGTCTGTTCCCGTGTCCCGCTGTTGCTAGTGAATCGGGAACAGGTACTCTGAATTTACAAAGTAAAATATTTGCGTGAGTGCGGTTTCTCATGACACTGATTGATGTATTTTTTTATGTAGAGGAAGAAAGAAGGAGGGTGAAAGTAATGTTCGATGCCGCGGGCGTGTGCTGGCTGAGATTAATATAAACGCGAGGATAGGCGAGAGGATCGTCAAAGATATCACAACGTGTAAGTGTGAACTCACCATGACGCCTCTGAGCATACATATTTTGCATCTTCACGTCTCATAGTATTATATCTCTACGCTCTACACAGCCTTCCTCTACCCGCTCGACCCACTTCTCCACTATAACACCCCTCCACCCTTCTCCCTGTCTCGATCTATCATACCATCTGGCTCTAGCCACTACGCCAAATATGTAGCGGAGGGGGTGGAGCTGGCGGAAGGAAGTTAAGTGGCAGAGGAGGGTGTGAGTGGGTGAATACGTAAGAGTGGGTATACGAGGGTGTGAGGAGATGGGATATGGTGACATTCGCGCAAAAAAGAGTAGAGGAAGACAGATCAGTACAGCATCCGGCCGAGGTTCAGCAGACTAACTGTGAGCGCCAGTATGATCCTACCACGAAACGCAACTTTGGAGCTCGACTCGGCCCAAATGAAAGAAACGGAAGACGTGCCACTCACCTAATAAATTTATCCCCTCCCTACGCCATGTGATACGCCCCTGCCCCTGTATCGGGAAAAAGTATCATCTAAACAGTAAACTCGATGAACGCAAACTAGGGGACGACCGTGGGCGCGGTGAAGGGGGTTTTTGGAGTCGAAACGCGATGCGCCAGAGTGGAGGGCGGCGAGGAGGACGTAAGTGACGAGGGCCATGGTTGGGATGGAGGTGAACCAGCAGTAAAATCAGGAATAGGTGCTTAGCAAGAAGAAACAGCTAAGGAAGGAGCGGATAAATTTCTGGTAATGTAGACATTCGGAACATCAATATCATCGCCAGCATGCTGTTTGGCCGTTGACCTCTGAGTGACGGATGCGGCGCGTCTACAGGCGGTGACACGCAGAGGGAAGAGGACGAGGTGGAGTTTGTGCAAGAGATACAAGTTGGAAACGTTGCGGTCGCGTTTTAGGAGGGTGACGGAGATGTGGCCTGTGAACTGAGCATGGGATAGGGATGTAGTGGGCAGTGTTTGTCGTTAGTCAGTCCGACAAGCAGGCAAAGAGTCAACCAGATAAACAAGACCACACACTTTTTTGGTACATAGTCTTCAACGGGCCTCTGGCCCATCTGCATCCGCAGCTTCACCGCCGTTCCGCCAACACCCCATGTCGCATAGGTACGCTGAGACTCCATGGTGTTGGTGATGATGCTGATGCTGTTATGTGTACGTGTGGGAGGTGGTCATTAAATTCGTCGCTGAGGGGGCATAGGAATACATAATATGACGGGGATAGTCTGCTGTCAGATGTAGCGTCGGGTTTGGAGGAAGCAGTAGCACCCCGCGCAGAAGCACGCAGGAAGGGCGATGGAGTAGAC
>MU134673.1:0-79191 GCA_015039355.1 Ramaria rubella
GCAGCACAAAAATGATGTATCGTCATAATTTGCCATCAAAACAATGCGTCGAGACCTTTGAAGTGGGAGTAGGACTCACTCCCTAAACGGCACCGAGTCCCTATTCGGATACGCCACAAACGCAAACGCGGGGGAAATCCAATACGGCTTCGCAGCACCCATCAGGTCCGTGCCGGAGACGGTGTGAGGCTTGCCGTTGGCGAGGTAGGAGGCGGTGTTGAGGAGTGCGAGGAGAACGCCGCGGGAGGACCAGGAGAATTTGTAGCCGAGTGGGTTGGAGGCTGCGGAGGGGGCGGGGAGGCCGCCACAGTATGAGTAGAAGTGTTTTACCTACGGGGGTGCAAGGGGCGTAGTTAGACGCGAGTGCACAGTATCGGGGCACGACGCACCTTGCCGCCCTTATCATGGACCTCTGCAATCGTCTTGACGGCATACAAGTGGTCAATCCCGGGATCGAGGCCGATCTCATTCATGACGACGACGCCAGCGGCGCGGGCCTCCTCGTGGAGTGCGCGCATGGCAGGGCTGACGTAGCTGGTCGTGACGACGTGGGTGTGGCCCTTGATAGCTGCGCGGATGACGGCGGGGTGGTGGGTATAGGGAATGAGGGAGACGACAAGATCGTGTGCTGCGATAGCGGCTTCGAGGGCGGGGGTGGAGGTGGCGTCGAGGGCGAGAGCGGTGCTGCGGGGGAGAGGAGTCGCGAGGGCCTGCGCAGCGGCAAGGGTGCGACAGGCTGTAGGGATTAGCATCATGCGTCAGCTCCGCTGTGGACACGCGGGATGTCCAAGACGGCGCACGTACCGACGGTGAGGTGGTTCCGCGGATCGCGCAAGATGTACTCCGCGGCAGGCTTGGCCACGAACCCACTACCGAGCAAGAGCACCCTGCGGGGCTTGACGCTCTGCTCCACGCCTGGCCCCAGCTCCGGCAACAAGTTCCTCCCCTCCTCGAGCATCGCGCGGCCAAACTCGGGCAACACAAAGGCGGCCTGGTGCACGGCGCTGTTCCAGTACCGCGTGCCCTTGACGGCACGGAGGGGCGTCTTGACATCGCGGGCGGCGTCCTTGGCGGCGATAATAAAGCCGATCTGGCCAGACGGGTAGGACGGAATGGTGGTGTACGCGTACTCGACAACGGGGAAGATGTCGCGGGTTGCGCGGCGGAGCTGGGCGATGAGTGGGAGGTGGAGCCAGAGACACTCGGCCTGGGTGGCGATGTGGCCGCCGGGGGCGAGGGCGGCGTGGAGGAGGCGGAAGTAGGGCGGCTGGAAGAGTGCGGCCGCTGGGCCGACAGGGTCGGAGGAGTCGGTGATGATGGCGTCGTAGGTGGCCGTGTTGGCGGCGAGGAACGCGAAGCCGTCGCCGATGTGAACGTGGACGCGGGGCGACGCGAGGAGCGCAGACATGTACGGGAGATACCGCTTGGCGATGCGGACGACGGCCTGGGGAGCGGGTGAGCAGTGAGACGGCGGGCGCAAGAGAGGCGGCGCACCTCGTCAATGTCGCAGAGGACGACCTGCTCGACGGACGGGTGCTTGAGCACCTCGCGCACAACGCCGCCATCGCCGCCGCCGATGACGAGCACCTTCTTCGGGTGCGGGTGGCTCGCGAGCGGAATGTGCGCGATCATCTCCTGGTACCTGCACGACACCCGCATTAACGCCGCAGACACGCACAGCACACGCGACTCACGAGAACTCATCGCGCTCGGTGCACTGGATGACGCCGTCGAGCACGAGCACGTTGCCGAATGTCTCCGACGCGAAGACGAGGACGTCCTGGAACTCGCTCTTCTCGACATGGAGGACGTGGAGCACCTTGAGCGTCATCGCCTGTCCGGGCCACTGCGACGAGATCTCGCGGAACCAGCCATCTGCGGACGGCGTCAGCAGCGGTGCACGGTGTTCTTGGGAACGTACCTTTGATTGAGGGATGCGTGAGCGGTGCCATGTCGTTCTGCACTAGTGGTCTGCACCAAGTGTCTGCTTGCTTGTCGTGACTCGGTCCAGCCTAAGTACGCGCAAATTTTATCATTACGTAATAAGCGGCGCAAATTTTAAGACACTTGACGTCTAATCAGCTTCAAGAAAGTCTGGCGGAGCGCCACAGCTGGGCACAAAAACGGTCTCGGAAGACACGACACCACTGCAGTTGCGCTGAGAAATCCGTATGTATAGTATATTCAAACTACAGGGAATGTGTCTATAGGGAGGATGGGTAGACGAACTTGAAAAGATGGCTAGGTCCTGGTATGGCGCGAAGGGCGCGATGCAGGCGGGAGAGAGGCGTTTTCAGAGCTCATTTTGCATGACGGTCGAGCCGATTGCGATGCCGAATGTCTAAGGGAGGGGTGGGGGGGTCCGTGCGAGCGTGCGGAGAAAGTGGGACGCACGTAGGAGAAGGTGTGGACGAAGATGAAGAACGCGTGGGCGTTTTCGCTCACACCCAGCGCCGCGAGGACGGGCAACGAGATGGCGGCGTAGAGGGTGCCAACACCGACTGCGGCAGGCAACTGGAGCCCTGCGAGCTTGGCGGCGAGAGCACTGCAAAGCCGCTGATGGAGACGATCAAGCCAAGGTAGCCTTAGATGCGGTAGCGATTGAAGATCGCTACCGACACGCCGATGATCCTGGCGGGGGAGGACGTTAGTGGCAGGCCGCACCTGAAGCGGGGGTACGTACTCAACGGGTGTGATGGTGAGTGAAATATCAAGCACGTCGATACCAGAGTTGATAGGGCTGTGTTCTTTCACAGCCTGGGAGTAGACCGGGAAGTAGTCTTCACGCTATATCAACAGCACGACGACGGCACTCATACTCACACGACGGCCGTCGAGAGGGTGCCGTGGAAGAACGTGCCCAGGTACCCGCTCAAGCTCGTCGTGTTGCAGCAGCACGGACGGTTCGGACGCCCAGCGTTTCTCGTAGTAGAGGAGAGGCTGAGGATGAGCGGGATCAGGACCTGGTACGACTGCCAGGGGAACGTGACACCGCTGCACGTGAGTGCAATGACCACAGCCGTCGCACCAGCGATGATGATGACGTGCCGCTGGGAGAAGGATGGTTACCGGAGTGCTATATGGATCCCTGGGGCTACTCATAGCCAATCGACGCGGGCGAGCTTGGCCAAGATGTGGTCCTTGGGGGACTTGGGTTTGAGGAAGAAGCATACCATTACGAGGGAGGTGGTGAGGCGGATATTGACGTCTGCGGGCGTATCAGACGAAAACGTGAAGAACAGTGGGGTTGCGCTTACAAACCAGCCATCACCATGACAGTTTCTGCGGAAAGACACCACCTGGAATACGTCAGCAGTCAACAAGAATTGCAGCTCACGGCACGCACCGATGGACGGCCCAATGATCGGACGATCGTAAACGCTATGGACACAGCACATGTCAGCGAGGAGCCAAGGCAGCCACTCACAAAATGAAGTGCTCCGAGCAACGTCGAAGAGCACACTGCGATGAACACAAGCCCAAAGTCGCGACCACGCCCCTTTCCGAGTGGTGGGATGGCTGGCGGAGGCAAGACGGAGACACGGCGGGTGACAGGACGAACGGAAAGCTCGCTGATGGAGATGCGGCGGGACTGGCCGCTGCGGCTGCGACGCAGTGCTGACGCTTGCGCTTTCTGCGAATCGAAGTACAGTTGCGGGGTGGGCATAAGATCGAGAGCAACGGCGCCGTCGGCAAATGAGAGGCAGTGTGTGTGTTCGTGGGCGATGGGGGCATATGGGTGGCGAGAGGCGGCGGCGGATGCGTAGATGACGGGGATGCCGAAGGGGTGCAAAAGGGTGGTGTGTGGGTGAAAAGAGGCGGGGATGGGCGGAGTCGGCTGGCGGCAGGCGGCAGGGGTGTGTGTGGGTGGCGGGACGGCAAAGAGGTGCGAAAAGGGTCGCGTGTGGGGGACAAGAGGCGGGGCGGGGCGGGGCGGGGCAGGGCGTCGAGAGGCGGTGGGGGTGTATGGGTGACAAGAACGGCGACGAGAGCTAGCGTGTGGGTGAAAAGAGGTGTGGCAGGGCGGGGCTGGCTGGTAAGAGGCGGTGGCGTGTGACAACGACGACGACGAGATGGAAAAGCGGGGGGGTGTGAGTGAAAAGAGGCGGCAGGGCGGCTCAGCGGATGTCGAGAGGCGACGAAGGCGGAGTGCAAGTGTCAAAAAGCTACGGGGACGGCGGCAGGAGGCGGCGCTGCTAATGACGGGGACGGCGTACCAGGCCGCATAACCACTTGCTCAGAAGTAACAAGATGAAGGACTAAGGTTACTTGAAGCAAGATAAGCACATTAATACTGTTTATTCAATAAGACACTGCGTGACTACACACCATCTAAGAAAATGTATCTGTAAGGAGGAAAAATGCATCCAGGATCCGACTGCACACATGGTGTCATATATCGAGCAACATCCTTGAAGCACGGACTGAGGAACACTGTTGGCAAATATGTCTTCCACACCGCTTCGTGAGATGAGGCCACACCACGCTGCTTCCTTGTCCTTCCCGATTGGTCCGAAGATCTCATGTGACAAACCTGCCGCGAAAAACTTGTAATGGCTTGGAGAAATAGGAGGCTGTTGGACTATGTGGGGCGGTCTCTTCATTTTTGGAGACGTACAACTAAACGAGGACGTGGGGATCCCAAACGTAGGGTTCATTGCGGGAGGGAGGTCCGTTTTGAACCAGTCAAGTCAACCAGGTGAGAAGCCATGTAGAAGCAGAACTCGCCTTTTGTGTTTGTTTCGCAAACACCAAAATATTCCGGGTCCACATTGGCGAAGAGTGGGGATTAACAGTGAGATAATTTGAAGACATTCTTGCTTTGTACGAGGATACAGGTTATATTTTCGATTTCCAGTGTTTCCTCTTTATAGCAGGCTGGAATAATGGCATCGACTCCAAGCTGGTTGTGGGAAAAGAGAATGGCTGCCCCGCGGACCATCATGCGCAGAAGAAACTTGCGGCTAAATTAGATGATCGAATGATGGATTGTCAATCGAGTGAAACGGGCACTTACTCAACCACCTTGTGATCGGTGACCTTCACGAAATGCATGAAGTGAACCCAAGAATCCGTAAACATATCCTTGAGCGATTCTTCTTCAAACAGCTAAGCGTCGAGAATGGTCGTCCTATGTTGTTCAGCGAAAAGGTTTGTGAGGAAATCGGTAAGTGAAAGTGGCCTGTGATATGGCATCAAGAGGCAATTGTCATCTTTGCGAAAACGCTGACATGCTTGATCATGAGCCAACAGCATAAGAGCATGCAAGCCTGCTCTCCAAGGTCTCCATTCGATAGAAAACGGTTAGACATGAATTTTTCTAAAACGTCGACCGAGGTTTCCGGTTCATCTTGATACGTCTGCATGATCTGCGAGGCAGGTTCGACCAATGCCGGCTCAAGGTGAAAGAGTATACATGGCATCCGACGCCGGTACGATATTGAGACGAATTCGCATGTGAGATTCAACCTGAAGCTGTTCCGCGTCACGTCCTTCTGGTGTCATAGAGTTGGAAGTCAGGGGCAGGCGAACTGCTAAAGGTGCGATTTTAACATTGGACACGTCTTGTCCGCCCTGGAGTTTCACAGCTGCAAATCTGATAATACCCTGGCTGTGACGATTCGTTCGTGTATCGTGTCTTGAATCTAGATGGCATGTATTAGACATAGTAGGGCTTCAACGCAACCAAGGAATAACTTACAAGGGATGTCCAAGACTAAGAAGTCCACTTTGGTTGCATCATCTAGATTGCATCCCACAGCCAACGGTCCCACCAACTGATCAAAACCAAGTAGGGTGAAAGGTGGCCAAAGATCTAAAGGACTATCCTGTATCCGTGTGAAGCGATCTTTACTCTGGCAAGGATGGAACTGGTGAACGGATTCAGTGGTGGACATGAAGACGGTGAAAAATTTCTGCAGGCTTCGAAGTACCCTTCGAATACAGGTAAAGACATTCCAAGTTCGTTTGTCTCCATCAATAGCCATTTCACACGCTTCATCGAATGCCGGAATGAATTGGACAGCGTGCCCGGATTGAAAGGCGGAACGGATAACTCTGTCGAGGTCAGTAGCAGCGTCATCAAGAGATCTTTGACCTAAAAGAGCAGGTGAGAATAATGAATATGAATATGCATGGAGTATTTACCCTGGGTCTCGAATCGAGCTGTCGAGGGGATGGTCCTTGTCTTCAGAGGCTTTCCGCTCACTTTTGTCATCAACGTTGATAATAACAGAAAATGTCATAGTCACCTCCATAGCGTTGTCTTCGAAAAATTGCTTCCTTTCACCTACCCGTGTGGAATCTCCATACCCAATGAATTCCGACAAGGTTGTCGGTGATTCAAAAGATAATTTACAACCATCTTGACCAGAGAGACGGTCAAAGAGCGCAGTCAGGAAAGCGATTGTCCGTTGCTCGACTACTTCCGCACTGTCGGTCTTACATAGATAGTCTCGAACTGCTTTGTCTGGACCAGGATAACCTACAACGGTACCAATCTTAAATTACACAGCACGACGCAGTCATCCCTAAAGACGTACCGTTCATATCGTCTGTTCCAAAGTTTAGGATAACCCCAAAGACTTTACGCGTGACTTCAAGAAGCATCCTGGATTTTCCAGTGCCGGACGACTGGACGACGGCGACGTGATGTGCATACTGAGAGTAATAAGGTCATACGATTCAGCATACCTGTAACAAAAAAGCTGGCTATCATGCACTTTCTTCTCTGGTTCAAGAAAATATTTTTCGATTGTAGCAAGGAAGGCCGCTTCGGCGCCGCGCCTATACTCAGTCTTCCAAGCAATAGTTGTTATAAATGTATTAGAATAGTGTGACGTGTCCCTCACGCATCCGACCTTGATCAGGGACGTCGGAGTCGTCCGGTAGGACATTGAATGACCGCGTAGCTGGTTTTGCTTGCATTTGCTTGCAAGATTTCTGTAAGAGATGTCAGCGTCGGCATGCAGAAAAGTGAGGGAAGGCAAACTAACCTAGACTACGTATCTCAGCAAAACTCTTCGCGTTCCATGCATCCTGCAACTTCTCGAAAACGCCCTCCACTGCATGCTTCAAGTTTTGGCGAGGCTGTAGGTAGGTTTTAATATGGTAAATTCCTTTGCGAAGACACAATGAGGAGAATCTTGGATGATTACATGCAAAAGAATAGCAGCATCTAGGTTAGAGAAAGATTCAGGAAGGCCTTTCACGATCGGTGTGTTCAAGGCGGACCGATCCATCACTTTGCGCGTCGTCTCGAGACCGTTTTGTGATAGAGTCGACATCTACGTATGGTTGGAACAATGGAACGAAACGGCGTATACTATCACGTGACTAAGTGTCTCAAGTGGCACGACGACATGGCTTTCAATCCATTATCGATATACGCCCCCAGCGTGAGGACTCATGTGTTGTGGTAGACCTATCTTTGCAAGCCCCACATCTAGCTGTGCCATCGTGCGCGTAGAGAGTGAGTGCCTCACTCCTCACCAATAGGGTCAGCGGGCATGCAGTGCTCTATTCATTTTTTGCCACACACGTGGACCAGATTCGAAGGCTTGGCGTTAGAACGCCGTTAGAAGATTGTGCATTATTGAATTATTGTACGTTCCGATCATGGCGTTTTGTGCCATGCGTGTTGTTTCTTTTTTCTTCTCCGTTATTTTCGTCAAGACTGGAAACACTGATCAATTTTCACACCACAGCAATGAGAGTTCTGAAAAAGAAAATAGAAATGAGGTGTTATTTACATGTAATTGTTCCCCCTCCCCCTGTATATATGCCTCTGTTCTGCCCCATTGTCATTACAGGCCACAGGGATAATCAGATCGGAGTGATTGCATATTTCGGAAAAATAACACCTGTTTACCCTGGTAGATAACACCTGAGTCCAAGTGGGATAAAGTGTGAAAATAAATCAAAAGTGTCCATTTCGACATAGTCTGATGCAAGATTTTGCATCTTCGACCGCATCTGTCATATCATGCCGGAGCGCCTCCATTACTTCGAACAATTGATCCTGCAATGTCGAGGTAAACCCGCGAGGCGACGATCGCTAGAGTAATGGCCTCATGTATCTAAACATAGGGTTCACGAAGCACCGTAGGGCTTTACCCCCACCACCCAAACTTCTGAACTGCTTACCCCCAGCATGATCGCTAAAGTACCACTTTCCGCGTTCATCACCACTGTTTCGAAGACTGTCATCCAACAACTCTCCCACCTCACTGTCACAGAGATATATACGGCGCTTCAACACATGACTCGACTTCGAGCATACAAGGGAAATCTGCCAGAGTTTCTAGATGCAATTTCTAACCAGGAGTTGCACTCCGGTAATCGAGACCAGGCCTTGGGACTTCAAGTGATCACAAAGATTGTAGGCTCGGGAACGGCGCGTGAGATCATTAGTAGCATGAAAAGTAAGTTGATATCGATGGTCGAAATGTAATTTAGAACTTACAGGGAAATGTAAGATGTTGGATTTGAAGCTCTGATCAGAACACTGGTTGTTTTGTTAGTCCACCACCACAACGGCGTGGAAGAAGCATACGTGGTGGATACAAGGAGGCGAAATTCGAACTGTTTCTGGCGCGCTTCTCCCCCAGCCATATTGATTCGGGCTGCTCTATCTTTCTCGGTCCAACGTCTTGGAGGTATATTGCAAACCATGTAATAGCCGTTGTTTACTCTTACCATAGGTGTCATTATTTCGCAGGCACCATTCACGAGCGGCTACCTGAATCTTTCAAGGTACCGATTGAAAAGCTTCAGACTCTCGTTGGCTCGTGGGTATGCATATCGTCTCATTCCAGAGTTCTTTTCAAAAATGAAGACGATTTCTCAGCCGCAGTTACAACATTTCTTGGGAGAAAAATTCCTCACAGACTCGCCTCATCTACCCCTTCACCGTGTGCATGAGTTGCCAGGTAGCAACATTAGAAGGAATGAATTAATGCAGCCATGTGATAGATTCTCACATGACGATCCATATGCACCTGCCTCACCCGGTTTCGATTTCGAAAATGAAAATTTGAGGGAGTTCTGCGCTGATATAGGGTATGCGACGGGGTTGTTGGCTGGAGAATGGGTTGGAAAGTTGCTGTAGGTCCTCGTTTGGCATCGTTAGTATTACACTAGTAGTTAGAAATGAAATTGGTGCTGGTGGTATGCGGACATGTGTTTGGTATCAACCTCATGCCCGACGGGTGAGACTATGGGCTGTCCGACCTTAATGGATGTAACCACGGATTTCATACCGCCGTTTCCATGGTTAAGCCTTTCTAAGCTGCAGCCGCACAAGATAGGTCTGACTCTTACTGTAAAGGTTGATTCGCTAAAAATATCACGATGTTGCTAGCTCGGGCCTTCCTCATGAAGAATTTTTCAAAGGGATCACGTCGTTGGCATAACCTATCAATTTACAGTACACAGTAATGACAGAAAGAACTTGAGGCTCAGGGTAAGTAAAATGTGAACACGTAAACACTAGGCAAGCGGTTGGACGAGTTATGCAGAGAAGGCCATCCGATACTATATTGGACCTTACACATCTTCCCTTGCGAGCTTATCATATTGGAACCACCTACCTCGTGATTAATCTTGACCCGTCCTGGAAAATGGTGATGACGTTGACACAGAGGACACAGCTACCATAGATATCGACGATAGTGGCGTTATTCGAGCCGCTCAGGTGTTCCAGCGCTATCCACCACTCTGGATCCGCGTCGTGCATGCTTCATAGATTGGTCTCCTTATGTCTTCTTTTTATGGCGGCACAAACGTGATAAAGCTCTGGAGAAATGGAAACAATTCCAGTTATGGGATGGAGGATTGCTCCCCCAGACACATGACTATGCCGCTGTGCTTGAAGTGTTGAAACACGGCTGGTTAACTTATACACGCCAATGTACCTTTGGAAGGATGTAGGTATGTTTTCTACATCAGCGACTCGGTAGATTCGAACCGTGCATCGACCACGAGATTGGGGAATACTTGAGATTGCGTTGAATGATAGAAGAGGATGCGTGCGAGGTACTCTAGTCCCTCGTGGCTCGGCGTGTATGGTTTTGTAATATATATCTTATAAACGTTGATAACGCATCCTGCGATTTAATCGTTACTTCCACCCATTTGTGAATGAGGCCGACACCTACCTGAAAAATGTGAAATAGGATAGATGCTGGGATCCGATTGGATGCAATCTGGACACTAAACTGATCATTGGACGGTTTGGGGTAGAAGAGGTTTATGGGGGATGCTAGTGGAGAAATTCCTTCTCCAGTAAGTGTTGTATATTAAGCCATGGCTTAGGCACATCTCCTTTGACAATTGCAGAGTCATATTTTCGTGCGAGTCGACGTGCTATCAATGTGGGAATTGAGCAGGAGCGCGTTCGCTACCGACATCCCTGATTAGAAACTCAAACAACTATATTGGCCTATAATGTCGAATCTGGAACGTCACGTTTCAGGTAAACGCACAAATAATACGGAACGCGCAGATGTTTTCTGCTCCTTCAGGCCTTGCATCCCGTGTGTTAACATTTCCGCATAATATCATAGCACTCTTTCTTGAGCTGGGGCATATGTTCCTGCACCCATGCGTAGCCTTCGAAGTGTTCCTTGTCGATAGTTGTACGGTGGTGGAAGAGAGATTTTATGCCTCGCCACGAATATGGGACCCGGTCGTCCCTGCACGACATTCTGACCATGAAAGATAGGAGACGACATGAACTGATTGAAGGACTCGTTCAATCAGCGTGGACAATGCTGCAAGCCTGAGGAGGGGAGAACGACGTATCTGAATCAAGGCGACTCTCCAAATAACTCACTGTTCCCGAGTCAGTCTTGCCCATGCCCGCTCAGAATGCATTTTTACGAGCTAAATATCAAAATAATTTGCTTAATTTCGTTTAATGTTTCTCAGAACTATCGTTTGAGCGTGCGAAGGCCAGTCAGGCTTTGTGTCATCGTCATGGTCTGCAGTAGTTCAAGCATCTTGGGACTCATGTGATAAGATTGGTTCTGAGATATAAAACGACAATGAAAGACATACAGAAAAAATATTATTTAGCGAGTGAAAGCGTGCACGTCTCTCCAAAAATATTCTTGGAGACTTGGGCTGCCATGCCCCTTACGGGTAATGTGTCACAGGGCATGATTTGCAGATGGGAGTCGGACAGCCAGTCACGGTACCGCCGGACACATTGCACCTTTCTCTTGACCACCATCCTGCAGCCACCTTCACTTGCAGCGACATTCTCTTTTTCTCGCCAGGCGTTGCAACGGGCCATGGGCGGGTGTGCGGGTGTTTGCGCTGGTTGGGGTGATTGGCACCCAGTATATCGGCTCGTAAGCGTTGCATTTCCCTTTCATTCTTCGCCTCTGATCGACTTTTTCTCTTACTTCTTACCTGTTCTACCTGCACACCCATTTGTGGTGCCCACGTTCATTCTCCCCGTCCCTCTTTTCGTCTGCAATGCCTAGCATAACTCACGCTAGGCACTTATTGAAACGCCAGTCTGAGGCCCTTAATCCAGGTATGCACCCAACCGAGACGCACTGCTTGACGCTGACGACAGTCTCTTACAGGATGCACGTCTGGAGCATTCTACATTTCGCCCAAAGCGGGCGACAACATCGACACCTCGCAGCTCATTAACATCGCATGGGACCCGTCTCTCGACTGTTTCACGTCGCAGGGCATCGATATATACCTCTACGCCCCCTACGCTGCAAATTCAATGTTGCATGCCTGGGGCGGTGTGTCCTATTCTGCTGGTAGCTTTCAGGTGCGCGCGCACTTCGTGTTGTTGCTCTTGCTACTGCTGACATTTATGTTCCCAAAGACGACCCTCTCTGGAAGTTGGTGGAACTCCTCCACCACAGCGATCCCCCTCCAGATCGGCTTCGTCTCGTCCAACAACCCCACTTTCCTCTCGCCCGTCCCGCCTGGGCCCATCTTCACCTCCACGTTTAACGCCACCGACTTTGCGCTCAATCACCCCACCGGTGCCATCGCCACTCCCAACACCACCACGCCCGCACCGGGCGCAGAACCCTCTTCCTCTGCTTCCTCTGATGGTGGCGGTTTCTTCCAAGTCATCGGTAACGCCTACCGTAAAGCAGGTCTTCCCAAGGGAAGCATAGCCGCAGCCGTCCTCCTTCCTCTCCTCGGTGTCGCGCTCGTCATAATGATCTTTATCCGCATGCAGCGCAAGCGCGAGGCTGCCAAACGCCAGCGCTGGAACCAGGCCGTCGACAAACGTATGAGCGCACTCTCCCCCGAATGGAAGGGTGTCCCGCCCCCTGCCCAGTCTGAGGCCATCCGCCAGAGCATCGCAATCATGCGTAACTCGCGTGCAAGCGTTGCGCGCATGAGTCAGCTCGAAGACAAGGGGGTCCGCAAGAGCATAGGAGTCGGGCTGCGCGAACCTGCCGTTGGCGCCGGGAGCTTCGCGGACCGCAAGAGCACCATATCCTTTGCGGCTAGCACGCGTTTCTCCACAGCGCGCCCGTCTTCTGGCTTTCCAGATTTGCCCGTCCCTGGAGAGCATCTCCGCACGAGTAGGTCATTCCACACGACCACCAACGCTACACACTCTGAGGACGAAGATATACCCATCAGTCCCACCCAACTGGGCGGCCCAGCAACCGTCCATGATGCAGATCTCAAGCAGCTTGAGCTCGAGTTCGGTCCAGCCTTGAGCAGTACGCATCTTCCTGCCCGTGCATGTGTTCTTGCTGACATTTATTCCACCCCGTAGTGATGCACAACACCGACGATCCCCACGACATCCTCCTCCTCGCGCATGCGCCTCTCGACGCCTCTAACGCCCCCATTACCGCGCCTCCTGCTACATACCTTCCCCCAGCATCCGCGACGCCATACACCCCCGCATACGAGACTCCAGGCCTCTCATTCTCTACACCCACCATCGCCACGATTGCCCCTGATTCCAAGCTCCGTGCTTACGCGTCGCGCACGTCGTCGCCGGCTCCTAGGACTCTTTACACACCTGGCCAGGAGAGAGGCGCTGCAGGTGAAGATACGCGGTATAGTGTGGGGGAGCCTGATGAGGAAGACGAGGAAGATGCGTATGGAGGGACGGCTGTGTAGGTCGTTTAATGTGGCGCTGTGGACCGTGTTCGTTTTTTTTGCTTTTCTGAAGGCCTGTGAAGGCGCGTCATTCGTTTCGTTGTTCCGTACAGTAATGCGTAACGGGGCTGGCTACTATGGAACCCTACGGCTACATGAAATAATACATGTGCATTTCCTTGTTGCCATGTTAGCTTCGTGTGTGAAGGTTTCACTCGACGCAAACATCGACAACTGTCCTGCGACATAGATGGTTGTCCTGGAAGCATTGGTATTGGGGCAGAACAAGATCGATGCCGCCATATTTAAAGTTCAATCGGTAAACTTCTGGTACAAAATCCAGATGTCCAACATTAATGACTCTACACGCAATTGCACCTGTCCTCTCAGCTACCCGCCTCCTCCCCCAACCTAGGAATCCACCTCTCCACGACTTCCGCAACCCTTCCCACAAAAACCTCATAGTCCCAATTCAACCTCCTCAAGAATAACCCACAATGCGCCTCAACCTCGTCCTTTGCCCCGCGTACCGCAACACGCTCCCAGCGCTGAGAACCGGCGGGACGTACAACAAAGTGATGGGGGGAATGTATGTTGTGCTGCTTGCGGAGGGTCTTGAGCTCTTTTGCGTGTTCCTTCTGTTTGACTTTGAGGGCTTTAGCGTGTTGCTTCTGTTGGGCTTTGATGGCTTTGGCATGTTCCTTGTTGGCTTTGGAAGCGACTTTGGGGTCGAAGGGGCGGGGAGAGGGAGGAGGGGACAAGTCGGATGACGATGGATGTGTTATATCGGTGGTGGAAGACGAGGGTGTAGATGAATATGATGAAATACTAGCGGAACTGTGAACGGAAGCATCCACCTCCAGCAGCCGTCCCAATGATGCCGTAGCATGCTCTTCGCCTTCCGCATCCTCCTTCATCTGCTGTTCTTTGTCCTCTGCCGCCTCCACCTCGCTCCTCCGCTCCAGCAGAACCTGTGGCGGCTCTGTCTCCGTCCAAAACGCAACCCACTCCCCTTTCCATGCCACAAGCGCTGCATACCGCGCCCTCAAGCCTTTCGGATCAAACATACACGCGCCAAACTCAAAGCTCTCCACGACCCAGCGGCGCGCGGCGGTGAGAGGCTCTGCGCGATGCTCGGCAAGGAAGGTGACTAGCGGGTCGTCGGCGTGGGATTGAAGAAAGTGAAGGGTTCGGGAGAGGATGGCAGGGAAGGGGGCTTGGGGTGTGTTGGGACGGGAGGACGTTGTGGCATTAGTGTTGGTGGAGGATGTGGTCGAAAGTTGATTGTGAGAAGAAGGTCGTGGTGGTAATGGCGGTGGTATCGACGACGGTTCCGGTGCTACAGTCCCTAGTCAGCATCACCTCTAGCAACGGCGAAGAAGCCAGGATCGCACTCCTCGTATGCGGTATATCCACATGCCTCGCATCATTCATCTCCCTTTCCGTCTTCAGTCCCTCCTCGCTTCCCTCCTCGCCGGCCTCGCCGTCCTTCTTCTTCTTCGGCACCAGCGACGCAAGTCCAGTCATGACCACATGCGGATGCATCCCCAAGAGCGGCACATCATACGCTACGAGCGCAAAAACGCGCCGCGCCGCCGGGTGGGTGTGCGTTGCAGCTTCAGCAGCAAGTAGTCCGCCCATGGAGTGGCCGCAGAGGATTACAGGGCCTGTAGGAAGTGTTTCGAGCCTAACAACGGCACGTTCGCATCAACATCGTGTCCGACATAACTGATAGAAAGAGAGAAGCGGGGCGTACCATCCCAGAAACGCCCGGGTCGCAACGCTGATAGGCCGCCGACTCTCATATGTGGGGTACAGCACGCTGCGCACCTCTATATACGGTGGGATGCGCGCACGCTCGCGTAGAGCGTGGTGGAGGTCGGTGGGAAAGGATTGGAAGGTTGTGTGGTCGCCTGTGCGCGACGCAAAAGAAGTATTGTGGCCAAGGGTGGTTTATGAATGGAGCGGCTTGTATGAGGGAAGGATGGGTAACGAACCCTGGAAGCCATGAATATAGATTATGTGCAGGATCGTTGGCTTCATCATAGAAATGTTGAGGGATGTCGTTGAGTATGGTGGTGGGGCATTGAGAGACATGAATAGCTGTGGTTTTATGCTACGGCTGTGTTGGGCCTCTAGATATATTGATAGCCTGCCCTGAGGTGTGAAATGTGGCAGAGAACGTAGTCAAATCGTTTGCAGCAGATAGATACCAAGTGCTACCTCATCGAAGGTAAAGTAAGGTAGTCACCAGTGACAAGTGTGACTCTCGGGTCTCTCGATCTAACTTTGAATAGGTATGCATAATAAACATAGTATTTCATGGGTGTTATATAAAATCGTAGGCACGGTGTTTTAATTGTCAGATGCTGTATAGTACGGCATGAGGCCTCCGACAAAGGGTGCGAGTGCGGTTTCTCGTCTCCTTCCCACCGGGAGTACTGAGACCAATGAGACTACCCGGAAGATAGAGTGGGATGTGAAGCCTACGATGTGGAGAATTGTAATTCAAGTAACAAGCTGCAATCTTGCGGTTAAAATCTTAAAGAAAGCATCAGAAGCCACATAAACATGGGGAAAGTCAGTGTCGTCTGCTTCATCAATCCATTGTGCTATTATGCTGGCCGCCCCGCTCGTTAGGATCACACGCGCGACTGCTAGATGAAGGTTACACAGCAAGGGAAGGGGTCCGTTTCCAAGTGTCTCTCCTTCGGGACCTTGTCCGAACTTCATCTCATCTCCATCCTTCAGCAGAATGAATCCTGGACCAGGATCTGTGATGACCGTTCGACTAACGCGCCTGTACACATATTTCACCTTGCTTAACGTTGTCAGCCAGATTCAGCCACCATTGCAGTCAGTGCGCGCGCTCGTACTGTTCCGTCACGCTCTTGAGCCTCTATCCCCCAAAACAGATTGCCATACATCTGGTGTGCATCCGACTGTATGTTCATCGGGCTATTCGAATGTTCCAGAACGACCTTCGCTGTCTTCTCGCCAGCAAATGTAGAGATCAAAGCCAAAGTGTTAGACTGGATGGGTGGAATAAGTAAGGAGAAACATTGTTTTAGGTGATACTGACCTTCTGATGGAGTGAATGAGGAATTATATGAGCCAATATGTGGTCGATACCATTAAGATCAGCGTTGCAAAAACCCCTTGCAGCAGGGTTAAATGACTTTTTGGTAAACATGCATGCATTTCCATCATGTCTAGTAGCCTGTGTCACAATACCTCATTTTGGACAGATTGCATCCATGAAGTCAAGATGTACCAGCTGTATTAGAACAGCTTCCTTTCGATGTCCAAACTTCCCATCGGCATTGGGAACAGTGAGGAGAGCATCCATTTCCATTCTGTCTAGCTCTCCCACTGAGAAGGGAGTATCATTTTTCGAGTGTAGCCCCTCATGGTGCAGAACTGTTGCAAGTCAAGTGTCAGATGATTGACATTAAAAGGTCACGCACATACATGTTACCCCAAGATGAGTGAATACTTCCGCTGCCAAGCTAAGTATTGGAGAAGAATCTATCTCTGCAGGGTGTAGACCTTGCATCAATACCTCCGGGATCGTCGAATACTCTCAGGATCATTTCTAAACAAGTCCACTAGGGCGACTCAGTCAGGCAAGCCACAATGGAGATACATAAATACCATTGTCTTTTAGCTTAGGATGGCAATCTGCCAGATTGTTCCAAAATTTGTCCAACAATGATCCGCCCAATTGGCTTGATTCAATGATGGCGGCGGATAGGAGCTCCGAAGTTATTGCCTGATACTGACTAACGGTCTCCTCCGATGTTTGCAGACGACTCTCAATTTCCCATCCCACTCCTTAGTTGCGGAAAGGAGCGTAATGACATGCTCTTCCGTCGTTCGGTGAACCATGAAATGGAGTGTGTGGAGTGGTGTGGTCGTGTCTTATGTGAATGTCGAATTGTTCAAGGGCAACATAATTATCAAGTCAGCATCTAATTTTTCTTGATGTAGATACGCATTGATACCACACGAAACCCATATTCCGCATCCAGTTCATTGCTGAAAGATGCTTGAGCGGCGACTACAAAAACACAGTGAATGCTCAAAAACCAAAGATAATTCTCTGAGAAAGTGCTTGTTGATTTTGGTTGCAAAGACAAGCATATCCCAAGCAGACATAGGCATAGAAGGAGAGTGAACAACTGTCACGCACATCGAATAAGATTGAAGATTAAGCGTCCAAAAGCATCTGCTCACCGTGTACTGCCTCAATGATTCTTCAGAACACCCTACACAACTTCAAGTGTGCATGATGAAGGTTGCTCACGACATATTGCACACGGAACACTTATTCCTCCCCCCAATAACTTTCTGCCCGTCTTATTCCCACCTGTTCGTGTCAATGTTGTGGTACGAAACTGCTCTGAACATGCGGTGGGCAGCATGGGTTATTGTATGCAGGTCCTAAGGCGTCCGTGTCCTCCAGGATTTGTGCTTTCCCTCCATCTCTTGCGAGTTCAAGTTGTTACAGCGTTTTCGGAAAACCTTGCCGAAACGGATTTATTTTCATTTTTAAATTCCGAAAATCATAAAATCATAAACTGCTGTTTTCGTTAGTTTCGCTTCAAATCTGTTGCTCTATCCATACAAACAATCAATAAATTATCATTACATGTTCCCTAATCATGGGTTAATCCAGAAAAACCCCACCAAAAAGAGGTCTGGACCAGTTGCAGCGGTTCTGCAAAGCCATAGGCCATTCTTGAAGAATTTGAATACACTGTAAACTTATTGTACTCACAGAACCCATCTATGACTATTCATATTCATCAAGCTCAAGCGACCAGCAAAGCTAGCAGTTGGACGGTCCCGCTGGTTCTGACACACCCACTCCAGGACCGCTGCCCTCCGCTTCACCGACCTGAGTTAATCCTGGCACTCGTAAGTGACATTGGTTCCTAGGTACAATGCAGGCAGGATCATGCTGAAACGCTCTCCACACCCAAACGATGCAATTCGCACTGTGCGCAGATTTGCTTGGAAGCGACCGTATCGTCTACTGTAGCTCAGGAAGACGTGACGGTCATCCTTGCTTGATTCATTTGTGAAAATGAGCTGCCGTTTATGAAAACCGTTAGTCATCTTGATTCGCCACTGTTCGCGAAGCCCTTCGTCTCTTTCTGCAGCGGCTTGCCGAACAATCTTGGTGAGGCCTATGTCTCTGAGATTGTGATAGAGAGTCGTGATAGACATTGTATATCATGATGAAACACACTCGCAATTCATTCAGATACAAGTTGGGTCTTCTGCGAGACGATCCTGCGGACCTTCGACCACATCCACAGGCAGGATCCCTGGGCCAGTGGCACACCCGTTCCGTGCTGCTCAAAGATACCATGCCACCGATAGATACTCCTTCGTGAGACGTTCAGAATCCATTTGATGTCCTCCATTCTGTATCCCGCATGCATCCTTCATTCTGTATCCTGCACGCAGAAGTACAAGAGCCCGCCGCTTAATATCGGGATTAATGTGTCGGAAAGGCATCTGTGAATGGCATATAGATTAGTTTTATCGGACGGACGCTGATATATAGATATTACCTTACGTGGGTTTCAAGCTTCACGTCTCTTTTCACGGGATTTGGCCTTCACTCGATTTTTCAATTTTCGGAATTTATGTAAAAACGAAAAGAATTCCGTTTTGGCAAGGTTTTCCGAAAACGCTGTAGTGTGCGCACGACCACCGCATCTCTCGAAATCATGAAATGCGAAACATATCAGGGTGAACACCTCGTACCGAGCTTCACTGACACCACATTCAGAACCGAGCAATCTCTAGGCATTGCATGCCACAAGGGTTAGTTGAGCACGCTGTGCACCTCCCTGAGGTGAGAACTCTGTCGGGAAAATGTGAAGGGTTTGTGGTGGGCAGGGCCAAAGATGTGGCCCCCGGGAAGTGTATACGGGTAGATTATCAGATTATGCATGTACATAGATGTCGCGGTATCAAGGGATGTCGTGGACACAACACAAGACGGAAGAGTAATAGAGTCGTCATATGAGCCCGTAGTGCCCATGGTCGTAACGTGGAATCCACGACATAACATCCACCATTGCAACGAGGTAACTACTAGGGCGTGACATCTCATATGATACTGTAGACTAATAGAAAAACAAAAAGGACGGACGCGGAAAACGGCAAACAAAAAAGAAAAGAAGGGAGATGGTGTGATAAAGACAAACAAACGCAAATGCGAGTAGCATGTCAATGTCAACTTGGGGATGGGAATGTATGTACGCGCAACGGGAGGAGGGATATAAGTGGCATGGAGAACCGGCGTGGGCGTGGGGATGAGACAAAGGAAACGCATAGGAAGAGAGACTAGAGAAGGCCGCATTCCCGCAAGTGCAGTTGCAGGAGGATATCTTGGATCGCGGAAAGGACAACTAGGAACAAGGGTCAGCGCGGTGGCGACATGGCGGAGACAGGGAGATAGACATAAGAAGGAAAGATTGGAAGTCGAAAGCAGGGCCCATGCATGGGAGTGTAGAATAGATAAAGAATCATCAATCATCCCCACAGGCGCACGCGACCCGATTTCACCCACAGCCACATCATATCGGGCCCGCACATGAACAAGGGCAGAGCCAAGCATGGTTACTCACATTTGATCTGTTGTGTGTCTGTGGCACATGTGTAGTGCGCATAGATCTGCTTGCTCGACGCGCTCTGGTTAAGGCTGACAAAGCGGTGGAGAAGATAGTCGCATGCTGCGTCGTAGTTGTCCCCCCTACACACAAAGCACTGTTAAGCTGTGGTTAGATGCGGTGAAGGACGCTTACCCTGTGTAGTCCGGGAAATAGTCGCCCATGGGTGAATGCGGTAGCTTCTCCGCGAAGAGATCGATCTTATTCAAAAAGAGGATAATGCTCGTCTTGACGAACCATCGTGAGTTGCAGATCGAGTCGAAGAGCGTCAGCGCTTCTTGCATGCGGTTCTGCGGCAACGTGAGCGGTGTGCACAGGACGAGGCAGTATTAGGCACTTACGACGCTTTCATCTTCGTACAGCATCTGGTCGTACTCGCTGAGGGACACCAAGAACACAAGTGCTGTCACGTTCTCAAAACAGTGGATCCATTTCTTCCGTTCTGATCGCTGACCACCGACATCGAAGAGCTTGTACGTCAGTTCGCCCACCTGCGCGAGAGGATATGGTCAACCAGTACATAAGCGTGACTGTGCGAAAATAACGAACCCGGAACATGGTTTCTGTGATACCTGTTGTCTTGACACGGGAGCGAAGAATATCTTGGTCGGTGGGTAGGTAGCCGGGCGCGCTCATGCGGTCGATGGAGCTGAAGTAGTAGGTTGCGGAGTCGTTGAGCTGATGCGCATAAGATTAGCCACAGCAGGAAAACTGGTGTCAAGTTGGACGGAGCAGAGCGTAACCACTGCGCCCACCGACACCAGGGAGACAAGCAACGTACCTGAAACTCTCGCGCTCGACGAACAGCCTCCCTAACACCGCCATCGGCCCAGAGACCTCGGATGGCGTCTGTAACATCGCGTGGGAGGGATTCGCCTATGTGTACAGAGGTGAGTCATACGACACCACAGGGCAGAAGATGGGCGCAAACCTTCGATTTGAACGGGGAGAGACATGATACAAGCTCTACGAGGATCGTTGGCAGGCTGGAGCGACAGGTCAAGGGTGGGCATGGCCTCCAAGATGGCCCTATTGTGTGGATGAATGGGAGTCGAGTGGACCCGATGAGAACGCAAGACATACCGCATGCTCTGGATGGTATTGCTGAAGATAATCTCTTTGTAGGAGTCCCGCTCCGAGTCGTTGTAACCGCCGTGGTGGATGAGCTTCATCTGCTTGAGAACAGTGGATTTGCCAGACTCTCCAGCGCCGAGGAGGAGCATCTTGATCTCATTTTTGGCCATGAGACGGTCCCGTTTGAGCTGGGACTCGATCTCATCGTTGCCTGTGAACGATGATGAGTGAGGACGACGTTGGAGCAGCAGCAGCAGCAGGATACTTACGGGCCTTTGCCTCGTCGTCGACGCCGTGAGACTGAGCACAACCCATGGATTCTACGGAGTGGATGGGTGGATGGACGTGAAAAGAGAGCGTGCGCGGGCCAGAGGGCGGCGTGTAGATGGAGGAGGAAGAAGAAGGACACAAGGGGGTGAGAAGCACGACGGACTGATCTTTCCCAACAGTTCATATTCCTAAGCGCAATATCCGTGCACTATCCTGCCCGCCCACACACACCCACACTCTAGACGCTCGTCATCACCGCTCACCCTGACGATGACTCTCAGTCGTCCCTGCCTATCGCCCAGACCCTGCTCTGATCCTCAGACGGAGCCCTTGCCTCCGGTGGGTCACACATCTTCAAAACATCGGCGAGGCAACTGAAGCACCGCCGCACAGGGAGTCCTCAGCCTCCATCAAAAACAAGCTTCTTCCTTCTGTGCTATGTATGTTGTGGCTCTAGAATGCTGAACCATGACGCACAAGCTTGGCGGGACCATAGCTCACCTCAGTGAGCGTCTCACTGCCTCGCTCCACGCGAATCCTAGTCATTATGTCGCCGGTGCTCGCGATCTAGATACTGCGGAGCTCCACTGCCAGTGGCAGTTTCAGAGGAGACTTTATCTCGATGGGAGCTTTACCCCCAGTTCCACTTCAGCGCCATCCCACTGGTTGCTTGTCCAATAATCGCCCATTCAATATCTCGCTTTCCCTGGCGACTCGCGAGTGATGCTCCTGGGCCTGCGCTTGTTGGCCAAGACGTGCCAGCATGCTTATTAAGTCCTGTCTCTCATCAATTTCACTCCGATCCGCTTGCCTGCTGCATGCTACCGCACGTTTCCATGGTCAGAACGACTGGGTGGTACACGAATACGCTGTATCACAAATGACTGATCCTCGTAGCGGCGTCATTTTCATTTACCGACCCCTTCTTTCCACCCAACACTCGACGATATAAGTATTCCACTCCCACTGTTCCGCCACCCACACGTCTGTATCTATCTCGAAGCTCGAATCGAAGCAGTAACATCCTCCTTATAGCCGGCATCGCATATCTCGTAAATTGCTGTCATACTCGCAGGAAACTGGCATGAGCCGAATCATACCTATCATGATCCCACATACGAGCATCATCATCATCATTATGATTACTCTAGGATACTTGGTTGTCTGCAAGTATACTAGCACATGCTTCGGTGCCACATCCGTTTCACTCACCATGCGATCGCGATCTTCCCGGCGACTTCATTCCTCCCTTTGATCTTAAGTAAACGTGTAAACACCCATATGCGTTTTGTATCCGAGATCGACGCCGAGAACTCTCGTGTGATGTTTGACCAGTGACACCTGATGGTAGCTGATGGTGTGTAAGACAGGCTCGTGATTATCCTTAGGTAGGGGTGATCCCCATCCGGGCGATGTTTTGACCCAATTTCAAGTGTCTCGGGAATTCCGGACATCATTACACCAAAATCGGCACACAACCTCACTGACTCAGGCTCAGTCCGGGCAGTTTTGGAGTGTTGTCAGGCCATACTGAGCTTACATTCGGGAATAACCCCCCCATGGAAGGAATCGAGGCCCTGGTTTTGTTCTGGAATTTTCTTGAGCTGTTGATTGATTCTCGCTCTGCAACGGCGCCGATATCCACCATGACGCTGGTTGACCAGTGATTCCGTCTGAACAGTTTCAAAATACTTGTTCCTGACTTGATGTTGGCCGCCTCTTCTGAACCATATTCAAGCTTGTCGCAATATGCTTGCCGCTTTCGATGGGAGTCAAGGAGTAGGCAGGTTTGGTCATGTCTCTCTGATTCTCGATTGACTTTTGATGATCTAAACGTTTGTTTATATTAATCATGTTTAAATTCGAGCAATCCGTTCAATCTCTGAGAAGCTGTGAATGGGATGGATCCTTCTAGCATTGACTTCGACACTTTATGTACTGTCATCTCCAAGAGCAGACTCTGATTCTATGAACGCATCCCGGCAGCAGACCAGTATACGCTCTGTTCCTCCCTCTTGGAACAAGAACACATAATTTAAAGGCCTACCTGTACCACTCATCCGGACAAGACCCAAACCCGCCATAAAACCCGTCCTCCATTAAACCCGGTTACTGTGAAACCAACACAACACTCGTACCAAGGGCTTTTTCATGATCAAACTACACGTATGCATCCTATTAGTTGCACCCAAATACACTTTATAAACTGAGAAGTGAATTTTTCTTAACAGAGGGGTATTCCGCATTTCATCGCAAGAGATAAAGGGAAGTTTCAGGCCCGTTCTAGAATGATAGAGCCTACGATCTAAGGAAATCAAGATACATCGACTAATCTAAACATAACAAAGACGAAGCGTTTCCGAAGGTAAATTTCGGTAACATCAACTTGAAGGTGACTGGCCCAATTGGGCTAGTACCATCACCGACTTGTGTCCATGACTATCTCTAGTTTCTGACCAATGCCAAGTCCCGGTGTTGCGTGTAACCTTCAATAAGTTCCTCATCACTAAGGCGAGCATCTTGGGCAATATCAAATGGATGCTGTCGCATTCTCTAAAGAAAACTCGAGGCCTACTCTCTTTGTTTCAGGATGCTGTTCCTTTTCACAGTTTTCCTACTTCTCACTTCGGTCTTAATCACCTACAAACTACGAGACGTGGGTTAGCGGTTAGCGGGTCGCCATTCTTACAATTGATTCAGAAGGACGACCCAAGACGGACTCGATGCCAATGCTTGAAAATACGGGATGTTTGATGACTTGCGTTCAAGCTCGATAGGTTTTCGAGTGATTTGTGCTTTACATAATGTATACATGTGATAAGAAATTGCTTTATACAGCAGAGATGAGGGGAGGTACCGAGGTAGGTAATTGTGACCCACGAATGAGATATTTGAAATAAGACTTGTTTCCCATGAATAAGCACCAGACACTGGACCATAGTGCCTATAATTCAAGTTTCAAGTCGGTGCACTTCCCGTTTCCCTGGGCCTGCGCTCGAGTTTTAAATACTCATGGTCAGGCCCCAGTTAAAGGGAAATGGATAACGTCGGATTGGTGAGATGGATGGGTCATTGAAACTACGTCGGGGAGTGCCTGAAAGCTGTGGATTGTATCTAATTTTGACTTGTAGTACCCATACAAATGCGCTTTTCGCATATCATTGGTTTCATATAATTGAAGATTCTTACACAGTTTCAACTCAGCGCCCACTTTAAGCACGATAGGTAGATAACCATCGCGGAATAAGGAACAGAGAAGGATGCGCTGTTTTAGCAGCGGAGAGAGCCCTTTTTCCGGGTTGCCGAGTCGTCGATTCAAATATGGAAATTTGAACTTCTACAAGTCCACAAGGAATGACAAAACAAACGGATATAAAAAACGACCGCCCAGGGCACGTAAGCGGAATAATTTATTTTCGCTATCTCATCATACCTGAATGACATCGGGAGGCCGTTGTGACGTCCATGGTCCCGCAATAGAATCACCCAACGTGGAGCCTTCCGCTTTCGATCGGAGCTGCAACTCCAATGCTATTAGCTCCAGATTGAAATTTGAGTACGCATTCTGCCACTACTTCTTGACACTAGTACTCATGCCTATAGTGGATATAGATACACCCTCGACGGCCGGCCTTCCGCAGGAGCTGGTGGACCACGTGATTGACCACTTATGGGACGATTTGCCATCCCTCCAGGCAGCCAGTCTGACCTGTTGGTCATGGGTCGAACCAGCCCAGTATCATATATTCCACCACGTAGAAGCAAGAGTAACAAGTGCAGAACCCTTCTGGATGCTTCTCAAGTCCAGTCCTTACATAGGGAAACATGTAAAATCATTGGCCATCTACCAAATCCCCAATATCTCATCTATTTCCTTGTTTCCTGACGAGGTTGACGGTGTTGTACATCCGTTGCTTCCAGGAGCTGCATCTGTCTTGAGGCGCGTTGAAAATCTACAAATTTCCCATATTTTCTTTTCCCGTCTCGGTGCCACAGCTCACAAGACACTTCTTCAAAGCTGTGCCTTCATCCGCACCCTCTCAATCTCTCACGCAGTCTTTCAAAATTTGGACCAACTCGTCGACATCCTCGTCTCCCATCCACACATTGAGTCTTTGGATATTTCAGACGTGTCTTTCACTGATTCTGAACATGAGACGGATCTCACTACCACCCCGCGCATCACTTACTCCTCTTCATTGCCACAGTTGCGAAACCTGGCTATCTGCGGGCGTGGGAGTGAGCCGCTAATGGAATGGCTTTTATCACGGGATATCACTCTCCTGTTGGCATCATTGAAAGTTGCATCTATCCAAAAGGAGGGAACCCCGTTGGTCACACAATTCTTGACGAAAGTGTGTCCGCCGCTTCGGCGTCTTGAAATTGGGCTATCCACTGGTTGGTTGAGAGAGGACGATGGTGATTATTCCTAACAGACCTTCATTGTGAACAGTAGTCTTGGTGCTAACGTCAGCCATCTTTATTCCAGTACTTCATTTGCAGACCCTCTCAATGTCAGAAAATACATCGCTGCGCACATTGGTGCTTCAATTTCAGCGTTGCAACCCGTATTACAGATCAGTCCCTTCCCGTATCTTCACAAAGTGGCTGCCTGCAGTTCTATCTCGTACGTCCTTCGTAGACCTTCAGGAGATCATATGCAAGGTCCTAGATCTTCCCCCGCGGTACACCACACCCCACAGGCTGCCAGTCGAACTGCAACGCTCAGATCTACCCTGGGGTGATAGAATGGATAAACTGCTCACAGGAGCCGAACTCCGAAGTCTGAGGCGGGTTACTTTCTGGTTTTGTGGACATGACGTCGTGAGCTTTCGGATCAAGGAGCGCGTTGCGCACTCGTTTCCGAGATTGCACAGTATGGGCCGCTTGTATTTCGGGGGACCAAATGACCCTCTGAAGTCGAGTTTAGAGTTGGATATCTCGCATTCAGCTCCGCCCTGGTGATTTTTTTCTTGATCGAAGTGCTAGTGTTTACAATCTCACCAATGATGATGACAGCATCAGCAGCGCCCACGCCGTATCACTTTTAGAGCCGTCAGCGTAGAGCTTGATAGGCTTCTTGTTGTTCCCCTTCAAATCCAATGGCGTCCTCACGGGTTGGAGGGATTATGATGTCAAATGGTTCGACCCGTGAGAAGTATTTAGTTGAGCACCGCCGCCAACCTTGGTAGTCCCCTTTTGGTTCCTGGATAGTGGTTCCTTTTGAAACATAGACGAAGAGCCATGGTCGGGACAATCCACGATCTGGTTGATGAAGACTTCTAAGTTCAAGATGGGAGAGCTCTAGTTCCTGTTCCTCTACCGAGAAGTCGTCGATCACAGTCAGAAAGTCTCTCCTTTTTAGATCAAAGCTCGTTTCGGCTCTGCAGAATGTGAGGTGTTGGTGCAATGGAATCCGGTTGGCCTTGTGAGCGTACAATTTCAATTATGGCATTGGTGTTGATCAGATGGACTGTTTTTAACCGGTGATGACCTGTACTATCCCGAGGGCTCAAGCGGAAAAAGTGAGGATAAAGGTCAAAATATCAAACAAAGAGTAGTAGGGATGAAAATTGGCAAGCAGGTCACCTCCTTGGGAAACCCATTGCTGCTTATGGCCAATATGCGTATTTTGGCCATTCTCGTGACGTGCTGTAACCAACTGCCAAACCTACGTTGAAAGTATTTCAAGTTCTACACCAGATCAAGCAAAGAGGGGCGGAATAGTCATCATGGTGCATTTCCCAGCTCAGGCTGAAACTCGAGCACCATGACTCGGAGGGATGGTAAATATACTTGTGACGGGGAGCTACATTCACTACCGTCAGGCTTGGGCGTCGAACATCTCCCCAGTTCATGAATTGAACTTTTGGACATCCATGGAGTATATCAAATGTAGGAATGGTGATTGGGTGGTCAAAGTCTATTCTGGCAATTAGTAGGGAATGCAATACAGTGAAGGAATCAATGAAACATATGGGTCTTCAAGTTGAGTCCAAAGGTGGGAGCGCAGACGACTGAGGGCTACTGATTATGCCAATAGTAGTAAGTGGAGGTGTGCTTTGGATTTGGAAATTCAAGAACCCTCCCCTATGAATAAATACTCTCGTGAAAATATTTGAGCACATGAAGTGATCTCGCGACTCGGAGACATGCCAGAGCGCTGTAACTCTTGACAGCTGTTCATGTTGTAGCCGAAGGGAGACGTCAAGAAGGCAAGATTTAGAACGGTGCAGGGCATTTTTAAGGCGACAACGATTGAAGCGTAGAAGCCGTTGTCAGCCAATATGGTGGAGCAGATCTAGGCGTATCGACCAGAGCTGTGGACCACCTGCCGCAAACGCGTTGGAATGTCTAACGTGCGTGGTCGGGTTCCGTGTCCCGCCGTTCAATTTTCTCCCTTGAAGACCTTGTCGGAATCGAGTAAGCGAATATCTTCCGAGTCTTGAGAACATCATACAAACCCATTTTTGGCCACAAAGCTCCTGCCTCAATATGTCATTCTTGTCCTAGTAGTAATATCCAGTGGAAGTATCACTACTTTTTACCTCTTCACGATACCATCCTCCTTTCTTACCTGCATTTTCCCTCCGTACTCCGAGTCCAGTCACAGTTTCCTTTTTCGCCTTTCCCCATTCTCTCGGCCGCTTATCTCACAAGGTGTATGGGGAAAACACTGGATGAGGAGGTCAAACGCAGCGGAATGAAGATACAGGCAGGTGCCGCGGAGTAGCGACAACAAAGTGGAAAGATGTGTTTACGGTGGAGTAGAGGTAAGGTACTACTAGGTAGTCAAGAGGGAAGAGCGAACACGTTTGCGACGCACTATATATATGCTACCAGTACGCCACCGCTCGCTGACCGATAGTCCCCTGGAGTTTATCAGTTTGATGAGAGAGTTTTTGTATAACTTTCAAAAGTACAAGTTTGGTTTTGTCGAAGCTGCTTTTTGTCTTCAGATGAACAAGACGGGATAAGACCCGTTCGACCGAATCTTGCTTGATGTGATGTGACTGGATAAGTGTGTCGATCTTCACTAGAGATCATCCAGCTTTTGTGTATGTAATGCAATTTATGCCAATCTGCTTTAGCTGACCGCCGAAACTTGGTGACATATCCAACTCCTTGCAGAGGTATCTTCTCGAAGAGAGGAAGCAATTTCAACATATTTCTGCTCTCCTCGAGCCCCGTAGCTACGGTTTATGACCGACACGCAGACAAAAAGTATTGCGATTTCGCGTTCGAATTTCTAGAAAAAAATGGATCATGCAGGCTTGACAATGGTCATCATCCAATCCTTATTGTGGAGGACAAACATCGCTCAAAAACCTACGAAGATCTCGCAAGGCAGTTCCCTCATCCTCCCAATCTGCTCTCAGGTTTGCCCTCAACGTTTCCGCATTCTTGCGCTTTCTCGTTCCCTCAGGTCCCCGTGCTCGTTGAATGATGTCTCGTGCCTCCGCCGCTACAGCTTCCACGGTCCCCTTGGGCGTAACTCCCCGATAGAGGGGTCTGAGCCCTTGCCCTGTTCTGACTTCAATCAACTCGAAAGCCGCGTCGAGGTCGAGGGTGAGCTGAGCAGCAATGAGCGGCTGATCAGCCCCAATAGGCCAGGCGATTCTAATGAAAAGAATGACACTAAGAGTCAATTGTATTACGAATTTTCTGCGGCTCACATCGGAATCCCCTGTGCCAATGCCTCTGACACGCTGTTCTGTCCACAGTGGGTGAGAATCCATCCCGTGGCCTTAGACATCGGAGCTGAGCGTATGACAAAAATCTGAGACACATAGGACTTTTAACTAACAGGATGATTCAGGATGGTCTGCTGAGGGGACCACTTGGAGAGGATTCCATGTCCATATTTTTTCATCTTATCAGCCACACTCTGTGGCACGTTCACGTCCTTCCTGGCATGGGAAAATATCTGAGATCATTTTAGGAAATTTGATTATCGAACGCCAACCAAAAGGCTTACGAAAGGGACACCGAGCTCAATGAGGACATCGATGAATAGCCATACATATTGGTCTTTGTAGGGCCAAAACATGGTCCCAAAAGAGATCTGAAAGTGAAGAATCAGTGAAGTGAGAAAGGTCGCACAGTGTGACTTGCATAGATAATTGATCTTTCTCCGTGGCACTGGAGCATCTTATCGAGGAAGAGGTCGAATTCATCTCCATTCTCGGATAATGCCACCTCTGCTTTCTTGGATGAGTAGGAGAGTCCTACATCCCCAACTCCAGGAGGCATAAGGGGACCAACCACGTATAGTGAACGATTGGTTTCTGAAAGCCAACTGCGCGTTGCATTGAGGCTTTCAGCTTCGTAGGAAAGACTCGCAGATATGAATCCATCGCATTCTTCTGCAAAACTGAGCGCGGGTAAACAGTCAAAATTGCATCTCCCAAGATTGCAATAGACAGATCTATCCACCTGAATGTAGTGAGGAGCATCATGCCCGAAGGACGTTCTTCCCTGGGCTAGCATTAATTTATTATAATGATGAAATTGCGGACAGGGCATCTAAAACCGCACTTCTTGTGGCATCATTTCGTAATCATACATTGTAGGTACTCCAGGTATTGACATTAATTTGCCGCCAGCTGGGTGATACATCCGTAAAAGACGTGAGCGAATCTTCTAAAGCCGGAGAAACAATAATTAAACCTCGTCCACAATTTCTTCGAATTGTCTTCCTGTGGCTTCGGCCTGCGCACGAGCCTTGGCGGAGATATCACCGAAGCCTCCGAAGCTCTCGGGTGCCATAGATTGCAGTGCGGAGCTGGCGCTTCCAGATTGCCAAGCAAAAACGGGAACACGCTTTCCCGTCTTTGCGCGAATGGCCTGCAACACTGGAAATAAGAAGTACTTGGATATTATAGAACGAAAATTCATGACTGGCCCGGGAGACAAAGACATACATCGATGATTGCTGCATTCGGTTCGCTGAGGGGATGATAGATTTCTCCGCTGGCGGCGCATCGGATAGGCTCCCCGTTTATTAACTTGTCATAATGAATATTGAAAGTTTGAAATAAAATGCCAATCAATGGCAAAGTTTCAAAACCTTCTCCGCCCATGCTGACGAGTCTAATCTCCGACATGAACTACAGAAAAAAATATTCTATACATAACTTACCTGATGTTTCGTTTAGTGTTCGCTTCGCTTCCACGCTCCGAAAAGTGTCTAGAGAGCTCTCGATCGAATCGTGGACCAAAGCTTCCAACTAAAAAAATTGTGATAGCAATATC
The DNA here is from genome assembly GCA_015039355.1 of Ramaria rubella. Classification (NCBI taxonomy): domain Eukaryota; kingdom Fungi; phylum Basidiomycota; class Agaricomycetes; order Gomphales; family Gomphaceae; genus Ramaria; species Ramaria rubella. The sequence goes on from MU134673.1 coordinate 30,390, forward strand.
CGCACGCTCCTTTACGATCTTACTCGCAAGCCCACAAAGTGGTCTAAGGTGTCCTGCAGAAGCGTAATAAGTCGCGAATGCAGCTGTGAAGTGGTAGTGTATATAGATGTTCCTACCCCATGCTGGCAAAACACACATGAACAAATGGCCAGAACATGATTCAGATTGTGCAGCCATAGCCGTCACCGCAAAGTTCGAGAGTAAGTCTGTGAGAAAGCGTGGAGTTTGGTAAGTATTCAGTCTTTACTGGCATCAAAAGCCCGACTTCGGTAACCCCTGACCGGGACTGAGAGTTCTCAGTCATGTCGCTACGGCATATTATAATAATGACCTGGCATCGTAAAGTTTGAAAGCCTGAAAAGTATTGACGTGAGAGTCACAATACCCAAATGACAATCGCTGTGAATCTCCACGGCTTCTCAAATGAACACGGATTACTTACACTACCACCTGCATCTGTCCTATCGGCCACCTGCATCCCATCGATCACCGACCGGGCCATGACGATCCCTCGGTGAGCACGCTCCGCAAAAAAGCCTACTAGTACGGAGATACGGGCAAGCCTGCAGGCTGCGAGCGGGGCGTAGAAGCGCCGCCATACCGCTCGATTATATCCCACTCACTGCAGTGCAACATCGAGAAAAGGGATTGAGTAGTGACGGGATTACCTAATTCGATATTCCGCTACTTCCGCTCCCCTTGCTGAGTTGCTCATTGTTGTGCATTCCTTGTCACGATTGAAACCAATAACATGTCCAAAGCCAACGACGTACCAGTAAGTCTGACTTAAATTTATTATTTTCACTGCTAATGCTAATGCATTTCGTGACAAGTGTCAAGGCTTACCATTCGACATCTAGCTGGCCAGAGTCGCAGCACCGCACTATGGCTCTTCCTGCTTAGGCTCCCGCCCATAGTCATCCACCGAATGACGACACCACACACTGTGAATACGATACGAAACGTTCGTACAGCAGTGGTGCGATGATGGGTGTTACTACCGGTTGGGGGTTGTGTGGGTGTTGGAGGGCGGAATGGAGGGAGTGCGAGGGGAGGTTGTGATACCTAGGATGATGGATGGACGTTCGGTACGCCCTGAGTAGAAGAGGGTTCATGGCAATGTTCTATTCAAGTTGCTATGTGTAGAATGTGCGCTATCTAATGGTCTAGGCGTAACGACGGCTTCACATATCTACTCCTTCGCATATCCCAGCTGGCCATCGCTACCCCAACGTTTGCACTAATTTGACTCAGTGGTGAAGGAGTGACGAGGACGTGGCATCCGGACGCGGTGCACACGATCCTTACCCAAAGTACCGGGCACAACGGGCAAGGGATGCAGTGAAGACCACCAATGCAGTTTCACCGCTATCCAACACGACACAAGCTGGGATTTTACATGTAGGTGCGTGCAACGTACTAGACTAGATACTAACAACTAGCCGCAGGTACATTACTTCTAGAAGTTTTACCCCAGAAGCCGCATTGACTGCTCCTCAGGGCCTTTAGGCACGTTGTAACCTTAAGCTTTCCTTTCCGCTTCGATCACCTACCGTAAGGTTCCCTGTCCGAACTTTTACCTCCAGAAAGTTTTTGAAGCCTTCTACGATATGGCATGACTTCAAGGTTCGTTCAAGGCTTTATATGTTATTTTTGTGATTTGAGTCCGTGTGCGCAGTTGCTACTGGTAATAACGACGATCTTGTCACTCTTTTCAACATTTGAAACGACGGCGGTAAGCAGAACAATTTGGGATGGAAAATTTTCTTGATATTTATGGACATCAGATACTTACGGTGATGATTTTAAGCTGTCTGGGCGGAAACGAAGTCGGCGGCCACTATAGTCTCCATATCTTCAAGCGCCGACTTCATGGTGATATGATGGTACATAAAGGCTCCCCTCGCAAGCGTGGCCGAAAGATTTTCAAAAGTTAATTCACATAGTTTTTCTTACCAAAATGACCTCTCGTGGCTTTATCTGTAGTTAGATCTCCATGAGCGGGCAATGATGCAGGGTTGTTTCGTGGCTGTCCAGACCCTCTCACTATGGGCAGCCCGGCCTCGAAACTTATCTTACTAGTTTGGCTCGCCTCCCGGCAATGTGGGAAAAGGTAAGTTTTTTTTTTTTTTGATAGATTCAATGTCGAAAAATGACCTTGTGACTTTTTGTGAGGCTATGTATGCGACTGGGGACTTACTTGAAGAGGGGGAGGCTCGCCTTGGCGGTGGGGCCGAAATCTTGGCTGAAGGTGACTTCTTGGTGTTAAGGTGCTGTACGTCCTCGCTGATCCGCCGAAACTTTAGACTGTCGGTGAGGTTTTTGACATCTGCGGAGCAAAATGAGCACATTCTTACCTTTTTCTAAGATATGATACACCCGGCAATCTATTAGACGTGTGGTTGACTTGCCAGGGGGCCTAAATAGTGCCTTGGCCCTCAATCCACTGAGGGATAGTAATACTGTGTAACTTCCAGAGGGATGGAGCAATCTAGTACTACATTAAAGTAACCACACTGGTCCTTTGAAGTGCATATGTGATAATTACACTGACAGCAGATGTGGTTTTGTAGAAAGTCTTCAGGACCTGAGACTTGAAATAACACGAGGATCTAATGTGATAATAGCAATGACAAAGTGACAATACCCATGGGGCACATTCATCAAACCCATGTTGAAAAGGCAACCTGGTGAATATCTCTGCAGTCATTGAACAGGAGAACATGTTTCTCCATTGATTTAGAAACCAGCTGGGAGGTAACATCAGTCCCATAGCGGCATGTGAGATATGGTGCATTGTGCACAACCTCAGCATGCAGTTTGATAGTATGTAGTAGGTGTCATGACAATTTCATGGAGTGTGTTCTTTGATACCCTTGATAGACTAGTAGGGGCCTTCAGTCCCTAGCTGGAACTTCTGCTGGAAGCAGCAGAAGTTGCAGATCAAAAAAGCAACTTGATGCATTGCTTTCTCCAGCAGATGTTGCTGGACAAAAGCACCCAAAGTTGCAGCTTTGGCTGGATGGCCCCACCAGCTCACATCTGCCTGCTTTGTCAGGCATTGTGTGGTGTGACAAAGTGGTGACAGATGTGTCTTCTCCTCCCACATATGTACACAACAACTTCCAATCCATCATGTGTCATGTCACAGAAGTGTGCGAATCCTGAAGGCGCTGGTCAAGGGTTAGCTGCAGCCAAGAAACATAGAGATGATGAGGTGTCTGGAATCCCTATGTCACTGCTGTGGGCTGTGAACAACTCAGCCAAGATGTGGCAACTCATCAAGGAGATAGGGAGGCTGGAGAACTTCAAGATTCTTTTTGGGAAGAAAGACAAAAAGGAGGTAAGTCACAAAAAGCCACCACTGTGTGGAGATGTATGTTGACACAGTGAGCAAACATTTTGCTCTCAGAACATGTTTGGGGAGTCTAAAACCAAGGTTTTCAAGGAAACATATGGCCTGAATATGTGTTGATTAACCAGAAGACAATCAGAACTAGAACAAAAAGTAAATTCAATGTGTAAGTCATGTCACGATGTATATGTCTAGGTTAACATTTGATTGTCTTTCACAGACTCAAGGAAACCTATAAAGCCCATGCCAAACAGCTGGTGAAAACTGGAGGGGGTATTGGGGACACTGAGAACATTGATGAAGATGAGATGGGCGAGCAACTGCAGTTTTACATTCCTGCTGATGGACCCGATGACCACACATCAGAGGAAGCCAGGAATCTGTGGGGTAAGGTTGAGCCATGCATGCATTCAGGTGCTGACTCATGACCCAGAGCAAATCACGAAAGAATTTGAGTTCTTTCCAGCATTGCATGCTCTGATGGCCACTCAGCCCAATGTCACTCCTATTAGCATTTATGAGGGCAACCTCCAGGGGGAAGTGGAATATCACACTGAACACCTGGCAGATGGGAATCCGAAGATATATAAGCTCACAGAAGACTACATACAAGGATACACACCTGGCAGATGGGAATCCGAAGAGAAAAGCCTAAGGTTCCCACTGCCAAGATAACTACCTAAAGGAGCACGCAAATAAGCGCCGGGACATACTGTGATTACGTAACCAGGTGCTTATGTGAAGGAAAAGTGAAGAACGAATGCACTGTGTTTGCATAACAGGATTGGATTCCAATTGCGTTATGTAATGAAGAACGAATGCACTGTGTTTGCATAACAGGATTGGATTCCAATTGCGTTATGTAACACAAGCGCGTATGTGAGTGAGAATGGATGCCAAGTTATGGGTTGGAATCCAATCCCGTTACGTAACCAGGCACTTAAGAAGTAAGTGAACTTGAATGAAAAGATAGAGGCAAGGGAGATAATGGGGGGAAGGGAGAAGTGGGGAAGAACAGGTAGGAAGAAGAGATAATAGAGAAGTGTAGAACCACATGAAATGGGGTTCCCCTTACATCACCCCCCTTCTAGAGTGTGATGTCCCGACACACTGAGACCTATTGGAGGGACAGGTGTTTTTTGATGGAAGGTGTTGAAATCAGCAGCACGAATGCGACAAGGGGCACCAGGATGGAGGAGGTGGAAGTCGGCAATGAGGTCTGGGGCTGCTAAATCTGTCTCAGGAATCCACTCATCATGCTCATACCCATAACCCTTCCACCTGACCTTGTATTGGAGTTTCCCACCATGGAATTGACTGTCCAAAACCTGTTCAACCTCATAATGCTCATCTTCCCCTACAAGGACTGGGGGAGGTGGGGGTTGAGCTTTCCAACCAGGAATGGGGTCTGGAGGGGCTGGGAGGAGCTTCACCACAGGGAAGACAGGGTGGAGGTGACTCATAGACTTGGGGAGTCAAAGACAGTAAGCATTGGAGCCGACCTTGTGTTCCACTAGGAATGGGCCTAGATTCTGATGTGACAATTTCTTAGAGGGGCGAGTGGTGGTAATGTCACTTGCATCTAGGAAGACTTTGTCACCAGGAACAAAGGTAGGGGCTGGCTCACAACAACGATTATAGTATCGAGCCATATCCTCTTTTGCCTGTACAAGGGCAGCTCGGGCTTCAGACAGGGAGTCAGCCATTCATTGTTTGAACTCATTCACAGCTTCTCTCTTAGATGGCTGCTGGTGAGGTTCAAAGCCCATGCGTGGGTGGCAACCAGAGGCAAGCATGAAGGGAGTTTCTTTTGTGGATGAGTGAACATGGTTGTTGTACTGGAACTCTGCAAGGGGTAGGAGGTCATCCCAGTCGTGCTGTTGCTCATTCACAAATAGACGGAGGTATTGCTCCAGCTCTTGGTTGACACATTAGGGAGTATTCGAAATCAACTTAAGCTGACTTTCGCTAGCTACGATTGCGACCCTGCAGGCTGAGGTGGAGCACTCCACTAAAACATCACTTCCTTGCCATTATGCCATGTTTGAGCTCCACAGGGTCCACAATGAAAACATTATTTCATTTTTTGTCTTCAGTGCATGTAAGCAAGGAGGATGCGTAAGGAATGCATCATCTTTTGTTATAAGCTTTAGAAAAGCATGAAAGGAGGTCTGAGAGCTTCTGCGCTATGCTGAAGCCCCAGGAGGATACACGGCTCACAAGTGGATGCCAGCTGGCATCTCATGCTGACCTTGTGCGCTGAGCTCCACTTTTCACTATGTCTTGCTCCACTTCCTCCTGAGGTGGAGCATCAAAAAGTTGGGTTTTCAACTTAAGTTGACTTCGAATATTCCCTATTCTGTCTGTCCATTGGTCTGTGGGTGGTATGCAGTGGAGGCAGCCACCTTGATACCCCAAAGTCTGTATAGCTCACGAGTGAACTCACTGACAAACTGTGTACCTCGGTCTGAAACCACATGGAGGGGTAGGCCATGGTGTCTCCAAACATGATCCCTAAAGAGACGAGAGGCTCCCAATGCTGTAATTGTGGTCAAGGTGGGGATGAAGTGAGAACGTTTGGATAAGGAATCCACAACAACCATCACAGCATCGTACCCATGCGACTCAGGGAGTTCAACAATGAAGTTGACACTGACTGTCTCCCAACGCTGCTCAGGAACCTCCAGAGGGTGTAGTTCTCTGATAGGCAATCAATGCTGAGCCTTGATGCGCAGACATAGGTCACATGCCTTTGTGTAGCTACCAATGTAGCGAGACATGTGGGGCCACCAATAGTTCTGAGAGCCAAGTTCCAAGGTCTTCCAACGTCCAGCATGGCCAGCAATACAAGTGTCGTGATGTTGGGAGACAATTCGATGTCGTAAGTCATGCTGATCAGGGAAAAATATCTTTCCAAAGAACAGAAGTGTACCATCCCTCTCACTCCACTCTGATGACTTCACAGACTTCCCAGTAGTCTTGCGAAGTTCCTTAGCAGCACGTGCAACCGCTTCCTTTAGCTCTCCCTCCTTGGTGCCATTATGAATGTCCCTCAGGATGTCATGTTCTTCACCTGTAAACTCTAGTCCTTCCAGTGCATGGATGACAAAGAGTTCTGGTTGGAGAAGCACCAAAATCATTGTCATTTGAGCCAGTGCCGTGATCAGGTTGGCATGAGAGTGCATCTGACTTCCCCATTGTCTTGCCAGGATGATGGTATAGGTTGAAGTCAAACCGAGACAGATAAAGAGACCAGCGGGCTTGGCGATGACAAGCATGATACTCGACAGCGCCTACTACACTACAAAAGACACTCACTGCACACATGCCTATCATCATCAGCTTTTGCCAGACCATCATCAGCTGTGCTACCTCCAGTCTGCCAGATACATCATCTCCACACTCATTCTATTTTTCATCAATTCTATTTTAGATATGCCATCCAGCATTGCTGCCACCACATCCCATGATTTGTTTCAGATGACCGCCAAGCCAGACATATGCGTTGGGCCACGCATCGAACTTCCTAGTTGACGTTCTCCCCTTGATGTTCATTTGTCCAGTCCTCCTCCACAAGTCGCACATCATCGGTACTATCCTCTATATGTCGAATCTCCTGAAGGCCCATACCGAATATTCCCCTCATATCCTCCTTATCGCATTCACAATTGCATATGGGTATTCGATCAAACCTTCCATGCTCCCTTCTACGTCATTGGTTTTGACCCAAACTTCGAACCAGTGAATGGTTGGCATTGTATCGTCCTCAGGAGTAACTGATACATCAAAGAGCATGGACCAGGAACAGAGATTTGCTACGGTTATGTGCCTAAGGACTTCATCAAGCAGGACTTGTCTTCGTTCCCTCTCTGGAGGAAATTTGTATCCAAGTGTCGTGAGTGGTTCAAATGTTTCTGAGTCATAATCAAGTCACATGACTCACTTACTCATCTTCGGAGATATTTGACAAGCAACTGGAATCCTATTGGACGGCTATGACTCATTTTCATCACCTGACTCACTCGCTTCTTGGCTGTACTTCTATTTCCAATTGTTCCACATGGTCTATTGTCTGTGACTCACTTCTATTCTATTTCTGGCTTCTATTTCAAATTCGCTGCCACGTTTCCCTTCATTTCTTCGACCACCTGACTCATTTCTCCATTCTATTACAAACCATCTTCCTATTTTTGTTTTCTGCCTCTTGCCGTTAGTCATTTCTCCTGTCTGCTGTCGACAACATCGTTGTATGGCATACTTGCATCGTTTGTTGTTCTGCTCATGTATATAAGGCCTGTTTCGCCTTAGTGTACCCCAATTCACCTCTTTCAGTTCGATTCACTCATCTAAGTCTAAGTCTAAGTCTAAGTCTACTACTGAGTCTACTACTTCTATGTCCACGTCAAGGCCAGCTTTGTCAATCACGTGACATTTGCTGTTGTATCTCGTCCACGCTTATGTCAGCATATTAAGTCATCATCATCATCACTGCTACATCCTTATCATCATCTTCATTCTACCTTTGTTGCTGCTGATAGCGAAGCGCACTGAGCTGAACACCAGTGTAAGTAGCCATGCAACGACGACACCGCTACCCACTGTCTTTTGGATCCATTTCCGAAAGTAAACCCACAGCGACAGTTGAGCTTTTTAGCCATGCGAAAATATTTGAGATTTTTGTGGTTTGTCCAGACCTTGACATGATGTCTCGCCCCCTCCAGGAAGTGTCGCCATTCTTCAAGGGCATGCATGATGGCGAGCATTTCCTTGTCATGGATCTCATAGTTGCACTCAACTGGACTGAGACTCTTGGAGAAGAAGGCTATGGGGTGCCATTTGTTATCGACCTTGGACTGTTGGGAAAGAACAGCACCGGTTGCAAAATCAGAGCTATCTGCTTCAACACGATATGGGAGGTCATCATCCGGGAATGTGTTAAAGACCATATTGCTTTTCACTGGAGTTGTGGAAAACGTCGGAATATTGGAATATCGGAAAATTGGGATCAGACGAGCTTGGCTTCAACTTATGGGTTGCGCCCTCTTGGATTCTCATGCCCTGGTATTTCGGATTTCTTGACAAGTCGGAATTTGGAGAATGTCAGAATAGTCGGAGATCTATGGAAGGATCAATGACAAGATGGCTAGTCAAGACTTAACTAGTATTTTCGGAAAACATCGGAGAAAATCAGAGAAGAGTGGAATAGTGTTTTGAAGAGGATTAAAGGTAAGGGTTAGCCTTTCGGAAAAATTGGAGTTTAGACCGGAGATAAGGGTTTCAGGATGTCAGAATGAAGATGATCAGAATACAATCAATATGCAAGACTCATCATATAAGTCAATATACGTGATAGGCAATATGACCAATGATGATGAACAATCAATATTCAAACTAGAGAAAGAGATGTACAACAAGCCTATTTAAGGAAAAAATGAGGGTGCCAAATTGGAGACATAACAGTAATGATACGAGATGTGGAATTCTGAGACAGGTGAATACAGAAACAAATATGAAGTTGGAGATAGGACATATGGACATAAGATTGGGAGATTGATCTCTGAAGGATGACTAAGGATGTTTAAATGGAGATTTCAGAAAACTTCAGAAAAAGGCTTATTGAAAAAGGAGATTGTCGGAAAGGAGATTGTCGGAAAGGAGATTGTCGGAGAAGGAGATTTGTCAGAGATTGTCGGAGAAGGAGTTTTGGAGATTGTTGGAAAGGGGATTGTCAGAAAATCAGAGGAAAATCGGAGAATGGGTATAGGTTCTAACAGTATCTCCCCTTTAAGGCTGAGCCCTCGAGGCTTTAATGTTTCAGAGAAAACTCCTTGAGTTGTTATTCCCTTCACTTTCTATTCTCACAATTGTTATTAGCTTGGATGACAAACTTGTGAATGAGCTTGTGGAGATTGCATGGGGACAGAAAGGCTTGAGGCAAAGTGGCAGCAAACAAGTGGAAAGCAGGAAAAGTGGTAAGGGCAGGGATTTTGTGCCAGAGGTAATCATAGCATGAAAAAGGCCATGTCAGAGAAATGTCAGAAAATCAACGAATGGAGAAAACTGGAGGTGCATTGTGCATTGTCAAGCCCACAGGCTATCCTGCACAAACATGGATTGGAGAATTGGAAGGGTCCTGAAAGGCCTGCCATCAGTGTGTGTGATAGGCAGAAAATGTAGAAGTTGGTGGATCAGGATTTGAACAGGAAATGGAGAAGGTTGTGAACAAGGATGTGGAAAAAGGGATATTAGGAATATTGTTGGAGAAAAGTTGGAGATTTTTGGAAAAGGAAATCAGAGGAATGTTGGAAAAGACATTGGAGGAAGGAGGTTGGAGAAATGTCAAGACAGGAAACCGGAGGAATGTTGGAAAAGACATTGGAGGAAAATCACATATTGGAGGACCTTGGTGTGCCAGGTATAATGGCTGGATCTTCTGCAAAATATGTCAGAAATCGGAGTGGAGATAGAGATGTCGGAGTAGAGTTGGACTGTGAAGATGAAGTAGGATGGAACTGGATGGCGTTTTCAGAAAAAATCGGAAAAATCAAAAAAAAAAAAAACAGAAAAGACAATAGGGGTGGAAATGTGATGAATGGAAAAGTGGAAAAAGTGGAAAAAGCAGACAAAAGCGGAGAAGTGGAGTTGGGGAAGAAGGAGGAGTAGGGCCTCAAGATGAGGACACTACAAAGGTGTTGATAGGAATCGGAATGATGGAAAAGTAATATAGTAAGAGGGTTTTCATTGGAAAACCTGTGTGGTGGAAATCGGAAAAGGAAATAGACATAGAAAGAACAAGGTGAAGAATTCCAGATTGACAAGATAGGTGGACATTGTGGAAACAAGGATGCTCAAAGGGTCGGATCATTGAAAATATCGGGATTGTTGGGATTGTCGGAAAGCAATGGAATTGTCGGAGAAGGCTTGCTTCATCTTGAAATATTGCACAAAGACGTAAGGTTTGTTCGAAGTTGGGATGGGTTACAGAATGTGTCAGAATGACTGAGAATCTTGCTTGACAGGGATCTGGAAATGGAATGATCTTTGCAGATATTGTAGAGATAGAGTTGGAAAGACTGTTGTCTTGAAAAACAGGGTGCAATGGAGTTAAGTTGGAATTTTTTGGAATTTTTTGGAAGGTTTCGGAAAGAACAGATGGGTGTCGGAAAGTGTAGAAGGGTGTTGGAAAGTGTAGAAGGATGTCAGAAAGGGTGTAAAGGGTGTCGGAATAGAAAGGTGTCAGAATACTGGGTCAGGGAATGTTCTTGTCGGGTGGTCCTGAGGTTTTCGTGATCCATGTGACACTACACAGACTGTGGAGTTAATGGATGTGGGTTGGAAAAGGGACGATGACAGCTGAAGGATGGTCATGATGGATGGAAATTGTGTGACAGAATAAGGCTGGCATAGTTGCTGCTCCCCTCTTAGATAGACATCCCATCGTCTATTTAAAGAGTCAGATTTGTGTTGGGACATTCGGAATAAGAGTGGATGGATGAAATGGTATGCAGGTATTCTTGTGCAATTTTGTGTCGGAAAATTTGAATGTGTAAAAAGTGTTCAAGATGATGCTTGAAGTCTCAAAAATTCAAAGATTGCAAAATTCCATGTTGAATTGTCATTGACATATCATGGCATTGTAATTCCGAGATGAAAAATAGTGTGTCAGATTTCTCTAATGTGGAGAAATGTCGGAAAATGTTGGAAATTGGAAAATTGTGAAGTCGGAAAACTTGAAGGTGGAAATTGAAGTCAGAAATCTTGAAGTCGGAATCTTGGAATCAGGAATTGAAGTTGGAAATTGAAGTCGGAAATCGGAATTGGAGATTTGAAGTCAGAATAGGGAATTGGAATAGGGAATCAGAAAATGGGTCATGAAGTTGGGAATATCGGACAAAATGGAGTTAAGTCGGAAAATATTGGAAAAGTTGAAGTCGGAAATCGGAATCGGAGATTTGAAGTCGGAACTTGGAAAATACAATGAAGGAAATTGTGAAAGTGAAGGCTCTCATTGAGGATGTTGCTGTGATACTGGTTTTCAACAGAACTGTGGAAAATGGAGACAGTATCGGAAATGTTTGGAAAATGGGGTGGTGCCCTTGGTTGAAAGACATCAAAAAAAGAGAAGAGAGCAAGATGATTCCATGATGGTCTTGAAATTGTCAGAAATTGTGGAAGGACTGAAATTTTGGAATCAGAATGTCACTAACAAAGTCTTGGGTTTTATCCAATGATTGAGATAGATAAGGAGTTGTCCATGTGATAGGGATGGAAACGATGAATGTCGTCAAATGTTGAACAGGATTGAAGACAACTTGAGGCATTAGTAAGAACGAAGGGCATAAAAACCATTCAATAGAAATCATAACGAAATCTGAAGGTGGTTTTCCATTTGTTGTCCTTTGAATGCAGAACAGATGGGTGTTGACAAGGACCATAGATAGTGATTGTTGAAATCTAGAGGGTCGGAAAATGTCGGAAAAATCGTTGTCTGAGAATGAATGTCAGAGAAATCAGTGTTGTATTTCAGAGAAATTGGTGTCGGACTTTGGAGAAATCAGTGTTGGAGAAATCTGCTGATAATTGATGCAGAACCAGAAAGGCCACCTTATTTCTTCTGCAAGGAAGTATCAGAGTACTGTGTGGAGAAAAATGTTGGGTAGGCCCTATAGCTAGAGCCTCATTAATGAACTGTCGGGGTTATTCCAGCTTAACTAGAGATAAGGAATAAAGTTTTCCTAAGGGGTGATTCTCTCCCTCCCTCAAGGCGAATGAAGGTTGTCGGAAAAGTGGAAGAATCGATGGTTGTGACAGATCTTCCTTTCAGAAATGAGTTGCTGAAAATCTTGTATGTGTCAGATTGCTAAGACAAAAAATTGTCAAGGCATAGTCTAGGATGACACAGATTTGAGTGGGTCGGAGGGTTGTCCACAATCAGATTTTTGGATTTTTGGATTTGTGGAATTGCGAATTGCAAGTTGCCACAGGGACATATGTCAGAGTCGGAGTCTTGACTTGCTGTTGAGGAATGCGGAACTAGGTACTACCCTATACCCTGTCAATCAACGGATTGTAGTTGGGGGGTCAGTTGTGTCCCAGCATGTCAGAACAGTGAAAATCAAGTGGTGCTACACCATATGGTAGTAACAACCTGAATTGATTGCTGGACAGATGGACGGATTGGCATATTAATAGCCTACTGGATTTACAACTAGGTCGTGGTCGGAGGGTTGAAGATTAACCCTGAGGAAAAACACGGGATTCCGAAAGTGGTGTTTGAGACATGAGGAAAAAGTCAGAAACGTCAGACAATGTTGGAAAGTTGGAAAGTCAGAAAAGAATAAGAAGTGGAAATATTGTCCACTAGAATTCGGAATTAACATGGAGGATGGTGTCGGAAATAATAAGGAGTGGTGTCGGAGTTTTCGGAACATGATAAGAAACCAAAATTTGGATTATGAAAGTGTGGAAAGAGCCTCGGAAAAATGGACAGAGTGTTGATGCTGATTTGTCTGTACTGAGGTCTTTGCAGCTGTTTAGACTTGCAAGTTGGAGCCTGTGTGATGTGCTGATTGCAGCTTGGATTGTAGCTCTCCTATCGGAAGATGATTTGGGACAACTCTTTGTACAGTGACCAGGTAAAGGATGTCGGAAAGTCTTGGTTTGGAGATATCGGAGATTGGTTGGAAATGTACACAAGGAACTGGGAATTGTCAGGAAAAAAGGGTGTGGAAGGTAAGAATGAAGGGTAGGTATTCTCCTTGGAAACTTGATTGGTTTTGATATCTTCATCATCATGTTTGAGCTTGTCCCCATTGTCAGAATCACATTGAGGGTTGACATCATTGCCATCGGAAAAAACTCGTGTTGTTGAAAAGTTCTCCTAGTTGGTCAGAAAGGTTGCTGGTAATGGAAGAGATGGCATCAGATGTAGGTGATCGGAATTGGATATTAGAAGTTATTGTAAGAATGAAGAGTGGTAGTTTGAATATACTGTTAAAGACCATATTGCTTTTCACTGGAGTTGTGGAAAACGTCGGAAAATTGGAATATCGGAAAATTGGGATCAGATGAGCTTGGCTTCAACTTATGGGTTGCGCCCTCTTGGATTCTCATGCCCTGGTATTTCAGATTTCTTGACAAGTCAGAATTTGGAGAATGTCAGAATAGTCAGAGATCTATGGAAGGATCAATGACAAGATGGCTAGTCAAGACTTAACTAGTATTTTCGGAAAACATCGGAGAAAATCAGAGAAGAGTGGAATAGTGTTTTGAAGAGGATTAAAGGTAAGGGTTAGCCTTTCGGAAAAATTGGAGTTTAGACCGGAGATAAGGGTTTCGGGATGTCAGAATGAAGATGATCAGAATACAATCAATATGCGAGACTCATCATATAAGTCAATATACATGATAGGCAATATGACCAACGATGATGAACAATCAACATTCAAACTAGAGAAAGAGATGTACAACAAGCCTATTTAAGGAATCAATGAGGGTGCTGAATCGGAGACATAACAGGTAATGATATGAGATATGGAATTCCAAGATGGGCGAATACGGAAATGAATACGAAGTTGGAGATAGACATATGGATATAAGATTGGGAGATTGATCTCTGAAGGATGACTAAGGATGTTTAAATGGAGATTTCGGAAAACTTCAGAAAAAGGCTTATTGAAAAAGGAGATTGTCGGAAAGGAGATTGTCGGAGAAGGAGATTTGTCAGAGATTGTTGGAGAAGGAGTTTTGGAGATTGTTGGAAAGGGGATTGTCGGAAAATCGGAGCAAAATCGGAGAATGGATATAGGTTCTAACAGAATGCAAGGATGGATGCAGATGTTACCAATCCCTTTATAGTGTTGAAGGCAGCCTGCTGTGAGGGTCCACATGTCCAAGGAGTGTCTTTGCGAAGCAGGTCGAACATTGGACATGCGGGGTGTGAGAACTTCTCAATAAATCGATGATAGAAGTTGGCAAAACCAAAGAACAACTGCACCTCCTTCTTATTGTTAGGTATTGGCCACTCAGCGACACCAGCAACCTTGACAGGATCCATTTCAGCTTTCACATGAGACCTACATATTCAATCTTGGTCTTGTCAAAGTCGCACTTGTCAGGACGCAAATAAACCTTGTGTTCTCTGAGACGCTGTACCACTTTCCGTACGACTTTATGGTGACTTTCTAGATCTTCTGAAAAGATCAGAATGTCATCCAGATAAATGCATACGACACCTTCAGCAATGAGGTCATGGAAGATGTCATTCATCATAGTCTGGAAAGTGGCAGGGCTGTTAGTGAGGCCAAAGAACATCACTAGAGGTTCAAACAGTCCCCAATTTGTCCTGAATGCTGCTTTCCACTCATCACCCTCTTTGATTCTGACATTGTTAAAGCCCCAACAAACATCAAGCTTAGTGAAGTAGTGGGCCCCTTGTAGGATGTTGACAAGGTCGGAAATCAAAGGAAGAGGGTAGCAATTCTTGATTGTCATTGCATTCAGCACTCGATAGTCTTGGATGAACCATAGGGCAACATCTTTCTTTTTGACAAAGAACACTGGTGCCACCATTGGTGACTTCGACAGTCAGATGGGTCCTGTGCTCAATTCTCCTCGAGGAATTTGTCCAATTCAGCCTGCTCTCCTGGGGAGAGGGGGTATACCTTGGGTGAGGCTCTGGGGTTGGCTCCAGGTTCTAACTCGATGGCATGATCCCATGGTTTGCGTTCTGGAAGCTTGTCAAACGACTCCTTTGCAAATACATATTCATAGTCAGACAGGTAGTCAGGAAGAGTGTCTGAAGGTTGGGAGTTGTGCCAGGCTGCTTCTGCAAGGTGTTGGGATGTTGATGAAGAAGCATGAATGAACTCAGCTTGGGGAGGGAGCATAGTGACTGGAATGCGGTCACCCTCTTCTATGGCCTCATCAGATGTGCCTTCAGCCATTTCAGAATCACCCCCATACTATTGACTCGGGAGGAGTTCTTCTTCAGCTGTTTATCCATCTGCATCATGCATGAGAATGGGGCTAGGACCAATATGGCAGGTGCGCAGTCATAGGGCCTTCTGATGTTCTTCCTTGATGATGTTGCGACATGTATGGCACTGGGGAGGACACCAAGTCATCTGTACTTCTTGAGACTTCCAGTCAACTTCTGGGTTGTGGTCCTGAAGCCAGGTGTAGCCAAGGATCATACGTTGATGCCCTAGGTGCGTAACAGCAAACACAGCTCTCTCGGAATGGTCTTTGTACTGCAGAATTAGATCAACGACTTCAGTGATAGATCCAGATTCATTGGGTGAGCCATCAACATTGTACACAGGAATAGGATGAGAGAGTGGTCATGCAGTAAGGCGGTTTTCCTTAACAAATCCTGAGTTGATAAACAAGCCAGTGGCACCAGAGTCAAGTAGAGCGCGAACCGACTTGATCTCTGCTGTGTATGTGATTTGACCCTCAACTGGGAGAGAGAGGGAGTTTGGGCCTGGGGTGGAAGCAACAACATACTGTGCAGGAAGGTTTTGTTCCCATTTTTTATGACGGAAGCGAGTAAGAGGTCAGAAAGGAGTGAAGGGTTGTGTGTCTAGCATTTCGGTCTCTGTAGCTGAGGAATCAGGTTCTGAATCTGTATATTCATCATTTGCCTGATTATACAGCAGTGGAGCGAGATGATTGGAAATTGGCAGCAGGGGCACACTATTCACCTGCTGCACGACACAAAATCCTCTTCTTCTTCCTGGGGCTCTGGACCATCCTCCTTGATAGGGCTTGCAGCTTTATGATCAGCAGATGAAACCAAGTGGGCAATCCATTCCTCCTTCTCTTCTTCAGTCATGGTACAAACATCAAAGGCTTGAGGACATTCTCTAGAGAAGTGGCCTGGTTTTCTGCACCTATGGCAGACAAGAGAACTAGATTGACGACGACAAGTGGCATCTACCTCCATTGCTACTGGCTGAACAGCTGTGGTGACAGCAGGTGGGGCTAGCTGAAGTTGTGGTGCCAAGTCTGATTGGTGAGGTGGGTGTGGGTTTCTGTGGTTAAGACCAGTAGAGATGATGGTGGGGTGGGCTGAAGTGTTTGGTGTACCACAGGAAGCACTTTGAAATGCTTCATTGGCAGCACATGCCTGTGAAATTGTCCTAGCCACTGAAAACCATTCAGAAAGGTCATCATCTGAGGGGTGTCCTCCAACCATATTTGCAATCCGACTCTGGACAGAGGGGTCTAGACCGTGATGAAATTTCATGACCAGGGAGGCTTGTTCCGTATACCCAGACTTCTCGACCAGTTCCTCGAATTTGTCAATGTAATCATCAACTGTGCGACAATTTTGATAATATTGACGAGACTCAAGCTTGGTCCTAGCAGTAGCACTGGGGGCATGAGCAGATTTTTAGTGTAAAAAATGTGATAAAAATGGTTTTTCCTTACAGATTATTGATTCACTGTTCTGGTTGAAAAATCTCCCAAAAATGCTGCTTTTTTATCAAGTTTTCAGACCTGAAAATCTGGTACATATTTCACATTTATAGGCATGGGAAATGGATGTAAAATGTGAGAAATAATGAATTTACTTGTTGATTTCATGCCACAAAAATGTAAGGACAATCTTGGTTTTCATTGACATTTTCAACAGAAAAGAACCAAGATTTCATAGTAGAAAAAAGGTGAGAAAATTAGTAAAATATATGAGATTTTTTTTTCAAAACTATTAGCCAATGAATAATCCAACATTTTTCTTTAGTTTTTCCTAGGAAAAACCTGATAGATAAATGTTTAACCCTTGGATAATCATTCACCCATAGGCAATATATAACAAGTTTTCTGAACTGAAAAGGCAATGAAAAAGTCAATGAATAAGAGTTTATCCCTTGGATAATCATTCTGCCATAGGCAGAACATTTACCCCATATGGAAGAATGATTATAACTCTTATCCATTGACTTTTTCATTGCCTTTTCAGTTCAGAAAACTTGTTATATATTGCCTATGGGTGAATGATTATCCAAGGGTTAAACATTTATCTATCAGGTTTTTCCTAGGAAAAACTAAAGAAAAATGTTGGATTATTCATTGGCTAATAGTTTTGAAAAATCTCATGAAAATCTCATATATTTTACTAATTTTCTCACCTTTTTTCTACTATGAAATCTTGGTTCTTTTCTGTTGAAAATGTCAATGAAAACCAAGATTGTCCTTACATTTTTGTGGCATGAAATCAACAAGTAAATTCATTATTTCTCACATTTTACATCCATTTCCCATGCCTATAAATGTGAAATATGTACCAGATTTTCAGGTCTGAAAACTTGATAAAAAAGCAGCATTTTTGGGAGATTTTTCAACCAGAACAGTGAATCAATAATCTGTAAGGAAAAACCATTTTTATCACATTTTTTACACTAAAAATCTGCTCATGCCCCCAGTGTAGTCTCTTCATGAGGAGCGAAGAATGTTGATTTGAATGCCTTTTCAAAAGAAGCCCAAGAAGGATGAGTAGGCCTGCCAGTTTTGGTTTCCATCTCAAAGATATGTGTGGCAAATGAAGAGGCACAACCAGATTTCATGAATGACAGGGCCCAGAGGACCTTGGCATGATCATTGGCAAATTGGGTCAGGCATAGGGCAAGGTAGAGCTTGCACAAGTTTAGGAAGGCTCATCCTTTCTCTCTGTCACCACTGAAGTCAGCTGGAGTGGCAGGTGTTGCACATTTGTGAGTGGTGGGGGGGGAGAGTGACGTGATCATGAGGTTGGTGACATCATGGTTCAAGGTGTGTACTTGGACATCTGTTTGCCGGAGTTGTTGTGATAACAATTCCTTCTCCTCTCTTTCAACATGTAGGGCAGTCTCTAGGACAGCAACACATTGGTGAAGCTCATTGTAAGCCACTTGGAAATCAAAGGAAATAGGGTCTTGAGAGATGGGTGTAGACATAGTGGAGATAGATGGAATATAGGGTGCTACATAGAGAGTGTACCAGAGGGGTTTTGAACTGCTATCCACCTGAAGAAGTCAATTCAGAGACAATAGCAAGAGCAGCCGGTCCAGTAAGTTGTCAGGCTTTTCTACTATAAGGGCAACCTCCAGGGGAAGTGAACACTGGCAGATGGGAATCCAAAGTATATAAGCTCAAGGGAGGCTACAGGCAAGGATACATACCTGGCAGATGGGAATCCAAAGAGAAAAGCCTAAGGACTCCCACTGCCGAGGTGACTACTAACTAAGGAAAGACTCCGAACTGACTGAAAGTTTTGGGTGCTTAAAACGGAAGTCATGTGACCTATGATGTAGCCCATGTAGATTCCAACTTGCACATGTAAGCAGGCGCTTAAATCGTGAATAGAAGTGCCAGCTGTAGAAGTGAGTAGGAAGGAGGAGGGGAGGAAGGAAATGACGAATGGCTGACTCCCTGTCTGAAGCCCGAGCTGCCCTTGTAAAGGCAAAAGAGGATATGGCTCGATACTATAATCATTGTTGTGAGCCAGCCCCTACCTTTGTTCCTGGTGACAAAGTCTTCCTAGATGCAAGTGACATTACCACCACTCGCCCCTCTAAGAAATTGTCACATCAGAATATAGGCCCATTCCTAGTGGAACACAAGGTCAGCTCCAATGCTTACTGTCTTCTACTCCCCAAGTCTATGAGTTGCCTCCACCCTGTCTTCCCTGTGGTGAAGCTCCTCCCAGCCCCTCCAGACCCCATTTCTGGTCGGAAAGCTCAACCCCCACCTCCCGCAGTCCTTGTAGGGGAAGATGAGCATTATGAGGTTGAACAGGTTTTGGACAGTCAATTCCATGGTGAGAAACTCCAATACAAGGTCAGGTGGAAGGGTTATGGGTATGAGCATGATGAGTGGATTCCTGAGACAGATCTAGCAGCCCCAGACCTCATTGCCGACTTCCACCTCCTCCATCCTGGTGCCCCTCGTTGCATTTGTGCTGCAGATTTTGACACCTTCTGTCAAAAAACACCTGTCCCTCCAGTAGGTCTCAGTGTGTCAGGACGTCACACTCTAGAAGGGGGGTGATGTAAGGGGAACCTCTCATATTCTTCTTTTTATTCTTCTTCTCCTATCCTCCTCTCTTATTCATGTTCACCTCTTCTGTCCCCATTTCCCTTTTATCTCTCTTTTCTGTTGTTTCTATCTAATATTACCATTTCCTTCCTCCCCTCCTCCTTCCTACTCACTTCTACAGCTGGCGCTTCTATTCGCAATTTAAGCACCCACTTACATGTGCAAGTTGGAATCTACATGGGCTACATCATAGGTCATGTGACTTTTGTTTTAAGCGCCCAAAATGTTCAGTCAGTTCGGAGTCTTTCCTTAGTTAGTAGTCACCTCGGCAGTGGGAGTCCTTAGGCTTTTCTCTTTGGATTCCCATCTGCCAGGTATGTATCCTTGCCTGTAGCCTCCCTTGAGCTTATATACTTTGGATTCCCATCTGCCAGTGTTCAGTGTGATATTCCACTTCCCCTGGAGGTTGCCCTTATAGAGTCTTGGATAAGCAAGGTGACATATGGTATCATGATGGAATAACCACAGGAAATCAATGTGTATATGAGGGCAATGTGGCTGCATTTGACAGTACACAGCTCAGAATATATAAAGAACACCTGGAAATAACTGCAATTTTGCTGATATACAACAAAAATATGAGAGTCATAAGCTTGCGATGATAATGATTTAGTCCAAAGTGCCACTTAGAAAATATGCTGCACAACATAATGTGCCCAGTTCTCTCTCAAGACTTTGAGACAAACTATAGGTGAATTGGTCTATGTCATGGGCAGCAGCGACCCATTTCACAAGTTGGTTTCAGATGAGATGGCATTGTTGCAGAAATCCAAAATGGCTGACACAATAGGGTCATGGAACCTTGGGTGAAAAGGAACAAGGAAAAATGTAGGGAAGAAAAAATGTTGGACAAATCTAGAAGTCAGAAATTTTGGCAAATATGGAAGGTTTGTCAGAAAATGTCGGTAATATTCTTGAGATTTGTCTTGGAATATTGTTGAAAAAGGACAGATGTCATCCAAAAGGTGACTTGAAATCAGGATTTGTCGGAAAACATGGATTGGACAAGGTGAAGATGGTGCATTCATGAAGACAAGGGGTTTAACAGTGCCATTTGAGGAAAATTGTTGCAGATTCTGAAGGCGGTTTGCCAGTTATTGTCCCATAACACAGAATAAGAAATTGGTGACTAGACTTAGAATCAGAGTAACAGAGTTGCATCTTGAGGGTCAGATCCAGAAAAGTCTGGAAGTTGGAGGTTGGAAAACTGAATCTTGGAAACTGAAATAGGTCCTTAAAAGATGTTTGTAGTTTGGGATTTGGAAATTGTCTTGGAGTGTTCTCAAGGAAGTATCAGGGTACTGTGTGGAAAAGTGTGTCAGATGAGATCCCATAGCTAGAGCCTCATTAATGTGTTCTCAAGGTGGGTCTGGCTTAACTAGATATAAAGACAATGAAATTTCCTGTAGTGAGATTCTCTCCCTCCATTAAGATGTGTTCTTGTTGGAGTGTGTAGTGGAATATTGATACATCGCTTGTCAGAAATCGGAAGAATTGATGTAACAGATTTTCCTGTCAGAAAAATGCCAAGGCTTCCATATTGTCATATTTGCAAGGGAGGATTCATCAAGCGTTGACATTGGATGTTGTGGTGAGTCAGAGGATGTTGCAGCAAAAGTGAGGATTTAAGAGATTTGGAAAAACACAAATCATTGCAGGTTTCCAGGAGACATGTCATAGAATTGAATCTTCTTCTTGTTGCAGAGTGTGGAACTAGGTACTACCCAATGCCCTGTCAATCAATGGATTGTAGTGGGTGGGTTAGTGGCGTTCCCAGCACGTCGGAACAATTAGAAACAAGTGGTGTTATATGTAATAATGACCAGGATTTTCACTGGATGGAGAACATGATTGGCTTGGATAGCCTCCTGCATGGTGCGACATAAGATGTCAGAAAAACAGAAGCGGAGACCTGTGAAAAGCAGGAATCTGGAAAATGGATGTTTAGATATGATGATTGGTTGAAACATTCAGTGAAAATGGTGTTCGGAGATGTCAGAATTTGTGAAGGTAAGGTCAGAGATGATTGTGAGGAATTGGCAGTATTGTCAGAAAGTAGGACTCACTGGAAACAAATCAAGGTGTCCTGAGTCAGGGAATGCTTGGGGAATCCTCTGGAAAGCTATCAGGTTAACATTGTGTATGGACTTGTAACATGCTTGTTTTATTTGATATGGCCCAGATATGTTTCAAAGCCAGACATACATGGAAAAATCACAATGCTCATAGCATGTAGTCCATATTATCACAGGATGTTTCATGCATGCACCAGAAAAGGCCATATTGTGAACACATCCTGTGATAATATGGAATACATGCTACAAACATTTTAATTTTTCCATGTATGTCTGGCTTTGAAACATATCTGGGCCATATTAAATAAAACAAGCATGTTACAAGTCCATACACAATGTTAACCTGATAGCTTTCCAGAGGATTCCCCAAGCATTCCCCAAGCATTCCCTGACTCAGGACACCTTGATTTGTTTCCAGTGACTGAGGGATGTTTTTCAGAAAATGTCTGTTGTAATCTCGGTAAGGCACGAATGATGATATGAATGTGGAATCATGCTCAAGTATTCTTGAGCTGTTAATTTTGGGAATTCGGAAGGGCCTCTAAAATGTCCTTGAGGTCGGAATTACTCAGTGTGATGATTGCAGCTTGGAGTTCTGTTTTCCTGGTGAAGGATGATAACCTCGGGCAAGTCTTCACTTTATGACCAGGTCTCCCACAGTAGAAGCATAACTTCTGATCGATATGTCGTTGTTTCTCCTGTGGTGTTAGTTTGCCATCCTGTCCAAGAATGTCTGAGGTTGGCTAGATGGTCACACTTCAATTTGACCTTTGACACCATGCACTTGGGCAGTCACAGAGACATATGCACTGTCACATCCACTTTTATCTTTTTTTTGGTGGTAGTTACATCCACTGATCACCCCCATTGCTCACACTTGAGCAAGTGTATGTCTACGTGTGACATGGTACGCACATACCCAATGAAGCTCAGCATGCTCACATACACAAACAGTTGCATGCACAGGCGAGCGAGGTTCCGTTGGCATACAGCTAATACCCCTGCAACAAACCTACCTGAGCACTAGCTGATGTGGACAGCTGGACAGATGTTCCATGCAGTAGTGGGTCCTGCCAGTGGTGCAGATGAAGCACCTGACTCAAATAAGGTGTTGCTTGAAGTTAGGAGAGCTGTGGAATGGAAAGATGGGACTGGTATTCAAGGAGAATGGTGCATCAAGAACAATGTGTGGCAACACAGCGATAATTGCAGTATGCTGGGCAAGTTGATGAATATTGGTTGTCAGGTGAGTGTTGAGTCTCCCAAGGGAAAAGATGTTAAGCCTACAGTCTACTTATAACTATGGTGTTGCAATATGGAATTTCTACATTGAGAAGTGAGGAGTAAAATGACAAGAAAGCCATTTATTTTCATGGTGTTAATATATTCCCATCTCCTCTCAGCTTTCCCACTCAAGGACAGCCTCAGGTCTACTAGAGTCGCTTCAGCAAGTTGTACATGGATTCTACCTCAACCCAAAATATGGAAATGGCATTGTGCCAAAGATTTTAATTTGGTTAGCAGACTCGCACCATATTGTATCGTTCTTTCCCTTGCAGTGACTAACCAGCAATTCAGGGATGGAAGGGATGGGAATCTCCTAGGAAATAGCTTATCATACAAGAGGCTGGAATTGCTGATTCTTGCCTTGGCACAAGGCATGTGTTGCTTTTGCCATTCATAATGTATGGGTGTACTTTTTGACTCATCTGCCACCCTCAGCTGCTGCAGATGCTTTCAACCCCCTCTTGGCACCCCCAGGTTCGAAATTATCTAAATATGTCGGAGGTCCTCTCCGAATTATATGTACATGCCTACTTGCCAACCATCAGACCTGACAGGCAAGTTCAGGATGGCAAACCACGAGTGTCAGGCATCTTAGATACTGTTGGTCTTTTGGTCTCTAACATTTCAATTTCCACTTCTTTAATTTTGTTGTTGTTCAGACAGTTTCTGGCAGCGCAAGCACCCGGTCTCAAAGTTCCAGCAGAATTCGAAGAGAAAGAAACTGCAGTCCTTTTGAGTGTTTTGAGCTGCGGCAGCATCATCAACCATGATGTTTAAGTTTTTAAATAGCATTGAAGGGGAGGCTAGTAGTCCTGGTCTTTGAGGGAATCCACAAAACAAAGCTTGCATGCACAACCGACAACCTTTTTTTTTTTATCCATGGAGGCAATCTGTTTCAACCAACACCCATGCACCTTCATTTGTCAGTACATCTCTTCTTTGCAGCTGCCACACAGCCAGCCACCACTTCTTCACCAGGTTTATTATCTATGGCAGCCAGACCTAGTTGCATCACTTCATTGAGAGCCCCATCCTAATTCATAACTACAGTAATAAAAGTTTCCAAGATCGGTTCTTCAAAAGACGTAGGATCCATGGGTATGTGCAAGCTTGGAAGGTAAGATTACTGAAAAGCCACATGAGACACAAAATGACACAAGTCAAATATTCCAAAGGAGGCGGACAATGGCAAGCACTGGATATCAAGGTGTCATCACTATATGTGAGCAAGATGTTCACCCTGTTTCTTCATTGAATGTCGCTTTCAGAAGTTGTGCTGACACAAGATCAATTTCTGCTATACATCATCCTGACAATATGTACTACATTTTAGAGCAGCAATCATGGCACATAAGGCAATGTCTAATGTGTTTCTATCATAGTTCAAGCAAGACACATCAACATACAGCACCCAAACAGCCTTGCCAGGGTGAATGCATAAAGAATTTGTTGGTAAGACTTCTGGGCTAGTGATGTAGGCATGAATAACCCAAAAGAGTTGGGATGCTGGAAACGACATACAAAACTAGGATGTCATTTATAGCCTATCTGAGAAAACTTATGCTTCTTCTCCTGGGGGCCCAGGTTTCAACCAAGGCGAACAGATGGAAGGGAGGTCAATGTTAGGCACTAGTGATATCTGTTGATTTTCGACCAAAGCACACTGTTTCCTTACTTCCTAAGAATCCATGCTCTCTCTGGGTGGTCAAGCTCAAGTTTGGTGATTTCAGCATTGACACCACATACAAGTGTTATGTCTCCTATACACGCAAGGGCCAAGCCTTCTGCAGTAGATATTGAGTGTGTTATAAACATCCATCACATAATGCCACCGAAGCACTGGTTGTGCCACACAGGACTCACCAATTAATTCCCACTTCTCACCCACCTACCATACCCAGACAGCCTTATCTAATTAGGGCACCAGATGGGCGTCAATAGGTGGCCTAAGTAGATAGGATAAGCAGTATGTACTCACACGATGAATAATTCATGAAAATTCAGGTGAACTTGAATTTGACAAGTAGTTGCAAATATGTGGGCGACTACGTACCACTACGTATGGTACTTTGACACTCATGTGATGCCGTCAACATCGATACATGTCATCATCATTGCACACAGCGAACAACGTATAGTCGCCAAAACTCATGGGTTTTCACTGTTTCTTTCAGAAAATAGTCCAATATTAATGTAACATAATTATAAAAATAATAATTTCCAGCACACTGCAGCAATAGTGTCTTATATAATCATGTGCTCCTCCCCACATCAACACCTCTGGGCCTCATCCACTAAATCCCAGGGCTTCATACTCTATACCTTGCATGTAGTACCTACTAGCTTGCTTTATCTGTAATTTTGTTTTTATCCATCCACTGCAGCTTTTAGAGCATTTCACTCTCCTGGTCACTCATGATAAATATACTATTCTCAGTAATTTTTTGCTTTCAAGGCTTCTCAAGATCATTTATATTGTTTATATAACTGTTTAATGTAAGTCTACAACAGCAGAGATCTCTTTCTTGGCTACACATGACACCCATTGAACTCTCTGGTGCATATAGAGTGTCAGGTGTGTCTATTCTACAGTTTTCTATTTATTCTTTGATTCTACTCTTATTTTGGAGAGGGGAGAAAATTACCAGGGAAGAGAAATTTTATGTGGTGTTTTTCATATGCTAATATACTTCCAAGCTTTAATTAAATTTACATGTAATAGAATATTTTATTTCAAAAATAAAAGGATGAAACTCTGTACATCAGCACTCTGGGGGCTCACATGAGGGCCTGTTCTGAGCAGACAATCATACTCTAGGACTTGTGGATGAGAACCAAAAGCTAGGGATCCATATGTTAGTCGACTATCTATATATGAACTCTCTAAGCACAGAATAGGGCATCCCACAATTATAGTATATGGTATTGTTTACTGGTGTACCTGTACTTGTACTCTATCTGTGAATATTTACACATAAACATTGATCAAAATCCATATCTGTACTCCCTATTTGTGCAAGTATACAGGAATAATATATATCTGCAGGTACCTGGTATGCTAGTACTTGTGTTCCCCGACACAGATTCCAAAGGATGTAAGCATCAGATGACTTTGGAAATCTTTGGAGAATGTTAGGTGGTGAAGGCCTAGGACAGTGCGTGAGTGAAGGCAAAGGTGATTGTAAGTTGTGTGGATGAACAGCAGGGAACACAGCTCAAGACAGGAATGAAAATGAGTGGGTGTGCCCTTTACAGCTCACTCATTCTTATCAAATAGCATGAAGACAATAGTAATATGGGATATTCAGAAAATCAGAAAAACATATGTGAAGGCAGATAAAGACACACCCACTCATTTTCATTCCTGTCTTGAGCTGTGTTCCCTGCTGTTCATCCACACAACTTACAATCACCTTTGCCTTCACTCACGCACTGTCCTAGGCCTTCACCACCTAACATTCTCCAAAGATTTCCAAAGTCATCTGATGCTTACATCCTTTGGAATCTGTGTCGGGGAACACAAGTACTAGCATACCAGGTACCTGCAGATATATATTATTCCTGTATACTTGCACAAATAGGGAGTACAGATATGGATTTTGATCAATGTTTATGTGTAAATATTCACAGATAGAGTACAAGTACAGGTACACCAGTAAACAATACCATATACTATAATTGTGGGATGCCCTATTCTGTGCTTAGAGAGTTCATATATAGATAGTCAACTAACATATGGATCCCTAGCTTTTGGTTCTCATCCACAAGTCCTAGAGTATGATTGTCTGCTCAGAACAGGCCCTCATGTGAGCCCCCAGAGTGCTGATGTACAGAGTTTCATCCTTTTATTTTTGAAATAAAATATTCTATTACATGTAAATTTAATTAAAGCTTGGAAGTATATTAGCATATGAAAAACACCACATAAAATTTCTCTTCCCTGGTAATTTTCTCCCCTCTCCAAAATAAGAGTAGAATCAAAGAATAAATAGAAAACTGTAGAATAGACACACCTGACACTCTATATGCACCAGAGAGTTCAATGGGTGTCATGTGTAGCCAAGAAAGAGATCTCTGCTGTTGTAGACTTACATTAAACAGTTATATAAACAATATAAATGATCTTGAGAAGCCTTGAAAGCAAAAAATTACTGAGAATAGTATATTTATCATGAGTGACCAGGAGAGTGAAATGCTCTAAAAGCTGCAGTGGATGGATAAAAACAAAATTACAGATAAAGCAAGCTAGTAGGTACTACATGCAAGGTATAGAGTATGAAGCCCTGGGATTTAGTGGATGAGGCCCAGAGGTGTTGATGTGGGGAGGAGCACATGATTATATAAGACACTATTGCTGCAGTGTGCTGGAAATTATTATTTTTATAATTATGTTACATTAATATTGGACTATTTTCTGAAAGAAACAGTGAAAACCCATGAGTTTTGGCGACTATACGTTGTTCGCTGTGTGCAATGATGATGACATGTATCGATGTTGACGGCATCACATGAGTGTCAAAGTACCATACGTAGTGGTACGTAGTCGCCCACATATTTGCAACTACTTGTCAAATTCAAGTTCACCTGAATTTTCATGAATTATTCATCGTGTGAGTACATACTGCTTATCCTATCTACTTAGGCCACCTATTGACGCCCATCTGGTGCCCTAATTAGATAAGACTGTCTGGGTATGGTAGGTGCTCTCACCATGTCCCATTATCATGACCATCAGGTCATAATCCCTTCGCATGTGCAACTAATTCCATCCCAGGTACCTCTGCACTGTTGTTCTGACTCATTTGCTGGGGTCATGCAAGAACAACAACACAGCCAAACCATGGCAGGGGCTGAGAGAGAAAGAGAGTGGTGGGTTGGAGGGCCAAGGAAGTCAGAGAGAGCACATGGCATGGATTTTGTTGGTCCTCCACTCTTTGAACGAAGCTGGTCTGTCAGCCCCATGTGTTTCCAGTGGGTGGGCATAGGGAGGGTGCGTGGGGTGAAGGCATGCACTGCACAGAAGAGGCATGCACAGATGAAGCCTCACCGTGTTTTAGGCAGGTTTACGGCTAAGTCCCAATCAAATCTACAGTGCTCCGAATGAGTTTGTGCACCACCCCCCCACAGTCCTCGACATAAATCATGATTACAAACACTCTGTAGGCTATGTTTTCTTCGCTGTAGTGGTCTAACTGTTTCAAATAGATAATTTTTGTGTATCCTCTCAATTTACATTAGCCTTTTATTTCTTCTCCTATGCATGGCTTTGTCACTGCAATCTCACCCACAGTGGTGTCGTCTCTTCTGAGAAACGGCACCACTTTTTGTGCCTACAGTAGCTGTGGTGCACTGCCAACTTGAAAGTTAAATTTCTTCATTGCATATTTGAGTGTTTTGGGTTGGGTCAGGTGGCCAGAAGCTCCATCAATCTTATTAGTTTGTTACACTACCAGTAATCTGTTTGTTTGAAAGTTGTTCAAGTCCACGAACAATGAATGAACATCCATGTCTGCCTGTTCAGTTTGTTGGAGATGGCAGAACTCAACATTATACTGGACCATTGGATCATTGTGGAACTTTGTTTAATATTAATGTATGTACATATTTTAAGTATGATTCTTTTCTAAAATTAAGGTGAACATCCACTGCACAACTTGAAGGGTAACTGAGGGTAACTGGGGAACTTAAGGCACTAGTTTCATTGATGGGATCAAAAGTGCCACTTGTTTGCTGAATTGTAACAATTGACTGTGACCTCATTTTAGGGTTGGGTATTTGTATTTTGAATACATAAGACTCCTTAAGAGTATATGTAACCATCACTTGCACAAACATGTGTTCACAATGTACACCTACATTATGAATTTGGAAGGTTTAGATGCATCCAAGTGCCTTTGATTGTATTTGAGCTGGTCTGATAATCACAGCCCCTTGGAGCACATGAGTACATCATGTACTTGCAGCTTAGATTAGATACAAATATCTACATATTGTAACATAAATATGAGCTGTCTTACATCTCAAATGCATGACTGTATGCACAAACACATCTGCTAATCATGACTCCGACTTGCTCACAAAAATGGGTCACCAAGTTGGTATAACCATACTTTGACTTAGAAAATTTCATCAAGGATTTAATCATATAGGTAGTATTAGTGAGAAAGTTGATGCGTCTGCCGCTCTGATTAGTCATCAAGCACTGGTGGAGGTATATAGCTCACTGGAAATGTTGACGACTTGTCTTCCCCACCATTTCCCCCTTTCACCCCATCACTCCAGTACCACTGTCATTGCTATTTATCTTCACTGTTCTCTTCCAATATATTGTGAGTGAATACTGAATAGTCCTTCATTAAAATTATTCTAACTACACCTCTAACAGACACAGGGGTAAGCATTAGTGGCGGTCAAGGTAGAGATGGTGAGGAGCAGTGATGGTGGTGATGAGTGGTGGTGAGGAGTGGTGGTGGCAGTGAGGAGTGGTGGTGGCAGTGAGGAGTGGTGGTAGAGTGGGATGATGATGTGGCGGCAGTGCAGGATTGTGTAATAGTACAATATTCATTAAATCAATAGCACTTGTTGCACATCCAAATTTCTCATTTACGCAGATACAGTGGAACAGACTTAGAAGGACATACAGGGAGTCTCATGTTCAAGTGCATCATTGACCTGAATGCACACAAATGTATTTATATTTGGACTAACTTAAGCACTTGTACACATTCAAATGGGCCAGTAGCCTTTGTATTTGATGCATAGACCTACGTAATGTACTTGGACTGCAAGTTTTTGGCCCCCTGTGTGCTGCCTGAGTGTATTTGACTCTCAGATTAGCCAGAGCTTTCAGACTACAAGTGCACTACCTAGTCTCAAGCCCTAGGACCCACTCAAGCTCCAAATACTCAATCCCAAAATGCAGTGCCTTGGAGATGTTCTCGGATTGGTGGTTCACACTATGCACATGATCAAAGAGGGAGGCAGGCTGGGAAAAGGATGTGATCAATGGAACACGACAGCAATTGCAGAGGTGATGCAGAGCATGGTTTAGCTTTAAAGTGAGTCCCTTACATGTTTGAGCAGCTTCTCAGCCTCCTAGTTTATGTTGTGAGTCCGTGATACTTAAAGAATCAGAGGGTGGACCTGTGAAATACTGTAGCAGAGTTATAGTTTGGCACGGATGTAAATGTCAAAACAAACCGTGACCAATTGGCCTACCATAGAATATCAGAAAGTTTTGGTGCCAGCAAAATTGGGGTATGGTCAGAAGTTGTTGCCATTGGTTGTAAGTCATTGGAATGAAGGACTGAGATTGCATCATCAGTATTCTTTGGGATTTGCTTGGGTGTGAAGTCTTCGTCTATGAGGCATTTGTCAATGTCATTGGAATGCTTGTGAACACTGGACGGATTGATGATATTGTTTTGGTGTCATCATGTTTGGATGTCAGAAGACATTGTTGAAATCAAGAGTGTATGTAAGCTTGTATATACTGTTACAAACCAGGTCAGACGTAAGTTGAATTTGGTCAGAACTCCCTCAACTGGGGTCAGAATGTCATGATATTTGGAAATGCACAGAATATCAGAATACTCAGAAATCGGAGATTCAAAGCTGAGATATACAGGCATCAGCTTCAACTGATGGGTTGCGCCCTCTCAGATTTCTAGTGCCCCGGTATTTTGGATTTCTTGACCAGACAGGATTATCGGAGTTCTGATGGTCGGGTCTATGTAGAAGAAGATCAGTGACAAATGGGAAGTCGAGACTTATTGGATGAGTGGAAGAGTTTGGATATTTTGGAGTTTGGAATAATCAATGTGGAAAAGGGATAGGGGGCAACAATAAATGAATATTGAGTGAGTTTTGGCTTTACAGAAAAGCAAGTATAATCAAAGAGTGGATTGTGGAGAATCAGAAAGATGTTAGAATCGGAATGTTCAGGATATCAATATGATGATCAATTTTATAAGGACATATACGCTTGAACAATATATGAAGTAAGATATAGAGAAGGTACTAATATATAGAGACTTTAATACAGATAGTCAGTATGTTTCATCAACATACACGCTAAGGAAATCTTGAGTGAAAAAAGTGTATTTAAAGGAATATGCAGGATTCCAAACATCAGAAACACAAGAGATAAGAGTGCATGATATGGAGTTCTGGAATCAGAGCAAATACAGAAATTGAGATAAAATGTATGGGGATAAGATCAAAATGGATCATGACTAAGAATGGTGAAATGAGGGTATATCATAAATAAGCAGAAAAGGGCATTGGAATGCAGAAACATCGGAAACAGAAGTCAGGTCTGGGATCTAACAATATGATGATTTTTCAATCTGTTTCCAGCTGGCAGCAATATTGATCCAAAGTGGTGGGTGGTATGAATGTGTCCTGCATGATCATGTATGTGAGATAGGAGCAAATAACTCACTGGCAGTAATGGACACGTGCCATGGGCACTAGAGCACAGATGTGTTGTGTATAACTAGGTACATCTACATAAGCATTGTCAGCAGATCAGCACCACAGCTCATGCTGCTTTGGGGCAAAAAAGCAGTCTTGAATCTGCAAGACTTTCAATGCCCCTTTTGCAATGTCCCAAGTTGCAGATCCATTCTTCAACTACTGCTGGAACATGCAACTGATCCAGCAACTTCCAGCCAGGGACCTAGTATCAGAGAAGGGACCTGATTTCTGAGGGTCATGTATCATCGTGTCAGTAGGGATGACAGATGAAACACATGGAAAGAGCCTTCACCACCAAATGGATCCCCTGTGATATGTTGGGAAAATGGATAAGTCCTGCCCTGTGGAGCCATGCTATATTATATGATGTGTAATATGGCTTCCCCGGAATATATAAACTTCATCTTAATATACTCTCTGCTCAGCATAAGGTATAACAGGTATCCAGTTGAAAATGAAGCTAGGAGCGACCTGACAGCCCAGCTGTCTGCCACATCTGCTCTGGCGCGATGCTGCGACTATGGGGTCTGGTCCAGGGTGGCCCGCCGTGTAGCTAGGTGTAACCCGGATCACAGGCAGCAGCAGCTTCAAACCCCGGTGGTATATAGCCGTTTCCCACCCGTAATACCGTTAGGCTTTTCGACCGTGTCCGACTCGGAGGATGTGGAGAATGCCAGCTCTGCTCCTTGAACATTCCAACGTACTCGGAGAAAATGCCTCTCGACAACGCGCCTTCTTTTTGCGTCCATCGGTTCGATTATCTGATCGTCGGCGGTGGCACTGCAGGTCTCGCTTTGGCCGCCCGACTCAGTGAAGACCCCAAGGTGGTTGTTGGCGTTCTTGAAGTCGGGGAATGGGCGGAGCATACTGCAAAAATAAACACTCCTGGTTAATAATTCGTGAAACATCAAGTGACACATGCATTTACCATGTATTTTATTCAGGTCTTGCATTGGGCAACATGAGACACCCTAAATCCAACTGGTTATTCATGTCCGTACCTCAAGCCCACGCCAATGAGAGGACAATTTCTCAACCGCGGTATGTTTTTGCGTGTAATTAGTATTATCCCTGATGATACGACATAAACATATCAGGGGCAAAGCACTCGGTGGATCGTCGTCGGTACGTGCCTTACTTAAAAGCCCTCTTCAAATATGATCATGATTTAAAACGACCTCAGGTGAATTTGATGATATTTAATCGGTTTGTGTCACCCCTTTTCATTGGTAACGATTCAGCAAGCTTACTTGTATACGAAGTGCATCCTCTGGAGAATATGATGGTAAATCAATCATCTTTCGCGAATTTTACTGGCTGATTTATATGATGATTGGCTTGGAGCACTGGAGAAATTGGGAAACCCGGGATGGAATTGGTCTGAGTTCCTTAAGTACATGAAGAAGGCATGCATACTTCGATCATTTGAACCTGCAAATATTAATTAATTCATCAGGCCGAAACAACGATTCCAACAGATCCCGAGTTAGCAAAAAACTATGGTGTAGGTCCCCTAGATCACAATTTTCATGGAGATTTGGGCCCAATCGTTAAGTCACATCCGACATGGGCTAGCGAGGTAGATTCCTTTCGATCTTTGTCCGAGTTTTGTATTCATAACATAATTGCTGCAGCTTGAGAGGCCTCTGATCAACACTATGAATGCATTAGGAGTTTCCAATAATCCCGATGCGGTGTGGTTCACTTTTTAACTAATTTGATTATCCGTTGATGCATTTGCCCTTCCTGCTATAGGAGAAAGGAGATAACGTTGGAGTCACAACTTGTTTCACTTCAGTAGACACACGAACCGCGGTTCGGAGTTATGCAGCGAATGTACGTCTCTCCCACTAGCGCACTCAACCACACCTAAATCATGATTAGGCGTATTATGGGTCAAACTCGCAGCGGCCAAATCTGTTCTTAGTGACCGGTGCTCATGTCAGCAAGATTATCCTTGAACGTAACACGGTGGAGGGGATTCTTTCTGCTACAGGCGTAGAGTTCGTGAAGGACGAACAGAAATATACAGCGACGGCCAACTGAGAGATTATTTTTTCTGCAGGTACGAATCAGTAATTCCAAAAAAGGTTTACTTATCGAATGGTGTAGGATCTTTTCAAACATCTTCTCGCCCAGTTTGGAATCCAACAAGTTGTTGATCTGCCAGGGGTGGGGGAAAATCTCCGTAAGCGTCATCATAATACTACTTTTATTAACTTAATATGGCTGATAACGATTTATGTTTCGAACAGAGGTATGCTGCAGCCATTGACCACACCTCGATGCTCAATATCTATATAAGGATCATATCATGGTTCAAGTAACCTACGAAATCGATTCTACAGTTGAGACACGGGACATCATGTCGGAGGATTTATCACGGGAACGACACGTGGAGCTGTAGTGCGTGTTTAATCAAGTGTTTTTCTCCAACTAGTCTGACCATGCTCTCCGCGTTTAGCAAATCTCAACAGAGAATGCTAGCCTCGCCTCCTAGCACCTGCCTTACGTTCATTCCGACCAACTCCTTCGCATCGGAAGATAAGATGGAAGAGTGGGCAGCCGCCGTCGGAGCGACTTCCACCCCGAACGCTTCCGCTCCCACAGGTCTAAGGAAACAATACGAATTTCAAAAAGGTTGGCTGTCCGACTCACGATACGCACAAGCAGAGTATGATTTGCTTTATTGCCTTGCTGCCCACGTCTTTCAACCCTTAATAACCATCTTCCTCTCTATTTTCTAGAATAATTTCTGTACCGGGATTTATCCCTGGCCCGGGCTTGAGGGCTTCTCCTCACGGCCGCTACTCCCCTCTCATGGCTTACCTAATGCACCCTTTCTCCCGTGGAACTGTACACATATCTTCCCCAGATCCTCTTGCACCTCCGGCCATCGATCCAAGTGAGTCTTGCTGGTGACGCAGGGCGCAAGACCAGCCACACTCAGTGGATTTATAACAGGATATTTCAGCCACCCTGAAGATTTAG
This sequence comes from Ramaria rubella, assembly GCA_015039355.1. NCBI lineage: Eukaryota > Fungi > Basidiomycota > Agaricomycetes > Gomphales > Gomphaceae > Ramaria > Ramaria rubella. The sequence goes on from MU134673.1 coordinate 64,656, forward strand.
ACATGCCACTTCATGTTCTCAAGTTCGTTTTGAATATTTCCGAGACGGAACCATTTGCGGGTCTCGTGCGCAGCCGTGTCATCCCTACCACAGAGGACACAGCATCCGATGAGACCATAAAAGAGTATATTAAGAATAATGTAAAGACAGGTTCGATGCCGTCGCTGCTTAGAAAAGAGTGTATTACAGCTGATTCGGATATTTTGAACAGTGTATCATCCTATTGGCACAGCATCTATGCTCCCCCGTGAGGACGGCGGAGTCGTTGACGCTTCTTTGAGGGTCTATGGCACTTCAAATCTGCGCGTGGTACGTATCAGCTCCCACCTTTACCCCAGGTTGCTAAGATGATTTTGTATTCAGGTGGATTGCTCTATAATTCCTCTGGTAAGTTTTCAATGGGATGCAAACTGCGTACGTCTAATTCACGCGGCCATTGGAGCATCTATCGTGCCACACGCAGACCGTCGCATACGCGGTTGGCGAGAAGGTATGATTCCAATATTGTAATAATGAAGCGTAACCTAATTCAAACACTCCCATCTTCAAACAGGCAGCAGAAATTATCAAATCTAATTATATGACTAATTTATACAAACTGTGGAAGCTACCTGTAAGTCATATTGAAGATGAGTAGACATTTATCAATATAAGATAAATGATCATACAAATAGTCTGAAGACATCCTTGCGGCCATCTACTAAAGGTACTAAATTTCAGAAAGGTGAGAAATCGTTGTGATCATATAACACGTATACAACATACCATTGCCTGTGAAGAGGCATGTAACAATGCGCACGTACGGGAGTGTCGTTTCCCTCAACTTCGCAAGACATTTCACCGCATTTTAACGTAAAGAATTTGCTAGAATTAAATGTGTTCGGACAGTTTCAAGAAGTAGAATAAGTGTGCTCGTCCGATGCTACTAGTATTTCAAAATTCTGGGAGTTAACTGTTTCCCTATGGCTCGGTGCGTTGTGAGAAGCATAGTATGTGGCATTCGCATGCTCTTAACATTCATTTACCCTACTGTACAAGTTGACACCACTTAACTAATCATCGCTCTCCATGATATTTCCGGTCACCAACCATGCTACATCGGTGTCATCCACTTCCACAGGCATATTGAGTAATTCACTCTCCAGCCAGTGATAACACCCCTCGCCCACTACCCAGAAGGGTTTCATCTTGCGTACTGCCTTGAGCGAGTCACTGTCTTGGCGAGGGTGTTCGCTAAGGGAATCACCCGATGCAAGCAAACGAGCGTATATCGCCTTTTCCTTTGGATCGATCACCTTGTACACCATGTCAGAACACCCGTATGCGAAAATACTATAGCGAGGGTGAGATGCCATTGCGTATTTCCGTTCGCCTTGTTGCGGGAGAGAAGCCGTCAAAGGTGTTTGCTGTGTGTCGAGCTGCATACGTTGTGGCTTTTCGGCTTCAACGCTGCGAGCGGGCTTCGGGCTAAGCCTAGGCCGGAAACAAGCTTCGGCGCTGGTGTTCGAAGGAGCCTGTACGCCTAGGTCCATTACGAGAGTAATGTAAGGCCGGTTGGAAGCGTCATCGCCTGTCAACCTGGTTTTCGATGCAGTTGGGAAGAACTGAATAGTCGTTTCATCGACAATGTAAGTCGCTTTATTCCCCTCCATCCCCCGTCGTTTGAGCTGGATCATCAACGAGGTCATGATTTCCTCACGGAGCGGGTCGTCGATGAGCAAGACCGGGAGCATAACATCAACCACTCGCTGCGTAGACATACAAATAATCGCCATGCCTCTGATGAACGCCGCATACATTGCTGCCGTGCTCGTGCCCGTGTCATCGGCCATTTTGGCAAAGTGGGTAAAACGAAGCCTAGCATCCTTGAAGGCTTCTCTCAGTGGCACCTTGCTTTTCACGTTTTCGGGCCTAGAGTCAAGTATTTCCTCTGCGTATTCCGCAGTGAACAACTCCTCGATGAATGTGATTAGTCTGCAGCCTTGGCTATAGAATGGGGGAGTTCCATTGTGTTTGGGCGGCGGGTGATCCCGCTCCACAGCGCGATCGTACGCAGATGTAATGATCACTCGGGCAACAACCTCACCCCGCTCACCGAGATCTAGCAGGCCACCACCGAGATTCTCTGCCAATATATCTAGGATCACCGATGTTGAGTGGTTTTTCCGGAACACGTAGCATTGTTGAGCAGCAGCTTCGCCCAGGATGGGCTCTGATGAGTACCCAGACTGAAGATAGACACGATCCTTAGGGATAGAATATACCAGTCGCATATGGCTTGCGACTAGCCTAGCCTCTGTGCGATATGCGTCATACCGAGGCTCCCAAGTGAGCATGAGACGCATGTCAAGCACAGCTAGCCTTCCTTCTGGCGTCAGCTTTCTATGACTTACGTCGATATTGTGGCTGCATATCAACTTGGCTCTTGCCAAATCAATGATTTGCGAGACTACTTCCCTTTTATGCGATCCAGCACCTTCGATGAGTGACCAGAACCTGAATGTGGTGGAACAACTGGTGAGAAAATGAGAAGGACGAGGTATCTTGGATATGCATTACATAGGTCTTCCAAACATCGACATAAATTCAATGGTGCAAATGTCTTGGAGCGTGCATTTACCGGGGCGAATGTACAGGTCTTTGGCGCAGTCGAACGGTGTTTCGTTGATAGGAGCTTGTAGTGCATTCGCGTATCCGTACGCACGTGCCGAACTAGCCATTTGGCGGCTCGGTGCAGATTGTTCCAGATGCAACTTAGTAGAAAGATAGATGACAAACAGAGGTTCCCCCAAGAAAGCGTTGAAGCACGAGCAGAGCACGTCGTAGAGGTCTGTATTATCAGGATTTGACGGCACCGAGGTATTCGTCAGGATGTCAGCTTCGTCGAAGTATATCACAACTCTAACATCGTCCACGCCCAACTCCGGGGAGTTCACGTACCGGTCTATCGTCGACAGGAGTTGTGTGAACTCATGTTGCGCTTCCGTCGTTGCTACACATAAATCCAGATCTTCATTCGACATGCTAGCATGCTGATACTCGTCCAAGGCTTTGTCTAACATCTTCATGCTGATGGTGAACCCAACATCAACAGACATGGTGGCGGGACACACCAGTGGCAGACGACTGGCGCTCTCCACCACCTCGCGATATAATTTATCACGCACACCAGTTTCCAAATGATTGTGCCAGGAAGTAGCCAGCGCTGCATGCGTGGCCGCTCTGCTCTTTCCGCCGTAAAGGAATTCTAACTCTGTCCTAACTCTGTAGAATAAATGCTTCAAGAAGACGAAATAATACAGTTGCACGTTCGCGATGTTGTCCTTAGGAACGCTTTCCACGAGGTGAATTCGAATCATGGCATCTGGAACGGGGACTCGGAGCGGGAGATCTATAATACTCATCAATGGCGTCGGATAAGCCCATTAAAATGCATCTCACCTCTCTCATCCGCCTGGCTATGGAGGTTGAACGGTATGGTGAACACCAAATTTGATTGCTCGTGTACCATTCGGGATTTTCCGCTGCCGGAGCTCTGTATAATGGCCACAGAATTGGAATATGGTCTCGAACGTGGCATGTTGTTGATATTATTGTACAATACGTGATGGTAGTTGCCAACATACTGGCCGTTCCAAGCGGAGGTGATCGCTAGGTAACTTGAACAAAGAATTCCCGTTCACAGGCGTGCGACGCACCATCTTTCGTGAAAATGCATCAATGGGCTTGCAGATTACCCGGAGACTACGACGTACTATGTAAGTCACTATTTAATTGCCTCCCAACAGCCATTTGGGAGGGCGTTTTCGAGATAAGGGATGGATCTGTGGCGATGAGCTACTTTCCTTAGGGAGTAGATGAGGCAGCTTACCCTGCAACATTCCTAAGACACGGTTCAGTAGCAGGAAGTGAGTAGGATAACAAAATGACTGACGAAGACTTCTGATTGAGGAGAATCTTTTGTTTGACCATGCATCTTTTAACTCTTCCATGAGGAGATTATTTGTTTGAAGGAGCTTCCGGATATTGGATGGACTGCAATAGGTTCGGTCCATCTGGTTACCAGCCACGCAAACAATTTGTGAGAGTAGAAGTGACGCCCGTTCCAGATTCAGCTCGTCTGGGATGTTTACGAACGCTAACAGTTCAAGTACATGTTGGTCTTGTTCGGCATGTTGTTTTTCAGAGATAGGCAGCACGATCGTGTCAAGACGCTGAATTTCATGTGGTGGGGACGATGTATCGCACAGTCGTTTGTGTGAAGTGGATACGCTGTCATCCATGTTATGAATCGATGGTGGCAATTTATGTGACTTATCACGTGACTTAAACATGTCACGTGTGACCAGCGCACTAACGCGCGGAGACCGCTGGGGAGTATTTTCAAAGCTCTTGTCAGGAATTATCCCGGTAGGCTCGGCGCAAGTCTTGAAGCTCTGCTTCATCTCCAGGGGAGAGGCTTGGAGCAATCGGCGCCTCCAGGGGGGTTAGGTAAGTGGGATGCTCGCATACGGGCAAATCATTTCCTTAGGAAATTTTTGCATATCATTATTGTAGACATGTATAGTAATGTAACTACCAACTCAGAATAGCTGTAAACGTCTCATAAACAATACGGGGGAGCATTCATTGGGGACGAGGGTCTCCAACGTTCTTCTGCCACGAACTCTTGTCTCCGGACTGGAAAAAAAATTCTGATCAACGGATATACTAAGAAGGTATCTTATGTAAATTATAAGCTATTTCAACTGCTAATACACTCTTTATAGACTTCAGGACATATTTTTCGAACAGGTGGCATAGTCACGTGACCGATAGCAATACGTTTTCGGCCATGAGACGTTTCTCCCTTAGGACATCAATGCTCACTCTACGCAAGAGAAAAAAAATATGGAAATATTTTCTTTGATGATATATTTGGATTTGCCACTCACAAAATTCCTCATCTGGCTGTTTTCATGCACAGACCGAAAGGTTCGACACAGAGTCGGCCGTTTTCTTGCCCATCATGATGGCTACAACGTTCCTTTTGCTCCAAAAATTGTATGGGATCTATGGCATCAGTTTCCGCAAGCTGTACCATACTTGCACAAAGAAATCATCATTCCCTGTGCTCACGAGATTGCTCTGGCTGAAAGCGACCGACTCTTCCCGAAATTTGTCCCCCCATTCATCAATGCAGTGAGCCTCATCGACGAAAACGCTCCCTTCAAAGATTAGACTTTTGCCGTATCCCGTGCCAGCGCATAAGATAGAATCGTGTCCCTGCGCAATTTTATGAATCAGTGTGGCTTGCCAGGCCTCCGGTTTGAACGGCAACTGAAGTCTGCTTGTGATCATATCGCTGAGCTTATCTACCGTCACGTTGAGCTTGCGAATGCCTGGAAGTCGTGGATCCTGGGGCTGTTTACACTTACGAGGAGTTTCCTGTGGTGGGGGCATATCGAGGATTTCTGCAGTTTAAAAAAACCACACACCTTTCTTATTTGCAGGCTTCGGGACCGGTCACATATGGTCAGCTCTTGCGGTCATCACCCATAAATCCGCTTTATTTAGTATGCGTGAAAGACTTTAATAGCTTTACAGAGTATGCACTTACTTTTGTAGCTCGGTACCTTGATGTTCGTGGCCGCTGTATAGTCGCAGATCCGGCGAACACATCGCCGACCAATGTATCATGCGCCGGTTCTATTTCACACACGGAATTTTATTGAACAATTCTGAGTAGGGGAATCACTTACTATACATATCATGTATAACTTTTATGTTTGTCGCCGAGCTGTCAATCGAGCGTGGCCGCGGGAGGAGGGGCTGGACCTAACCCTCAAAACAATGTATATTTCTCCAAGCCTCTTCTCAGATGGCCCACCGGAGTTTCTAAATGCTGTGGAGTGTCTTGCCCGACAAATACTCACAGGGAAAATCCACGATTGTCAGAGATTGCTTGCCGAACTTTGGACCATTTTTGGCAGCAACAAAGAAGAGTTGGCTGACTTCAATCAAAAATCGCTTGCCTCCAGGCAACGTGGAATACCAAGAAGCTGTGTTGCATCACCTGATTGAAGCATCTCATATAATCGACAGCATGGACCTTGGAATCAAGGCTCTCAAGAATAAAATCAATGCGAACATTGGTTCGACTAACACTGCCACCATAGGACTTCACTTTGGGAGCATTAGGGAGATGGTTATGTCCCTCCTGGAGTCTGAGATGTGTGCACAAACCAAGGAAAAGAAAAGCCATAGAAAAGCGTGGTCATGGCCACATGCCGGTGCTGGCCTCTGAATTGGAGTTACTTAACTTCACGACTTTCTGGAAATAGAATATAGTTACCAATGCCACTCTAGATTTGTTATTTACTCTTCATTTTCCTAAGATTACTACCTTCTGCCCTCTAAGATGACTCGAAATACAACACCATTATCCCAGAATAGGCCAAATATAATGGCATTTCAAAGTCAGGTGCAATCGGCAGAGCTTCGCTGGTTTTCAATAGCAAGGATGAAGGATGCTGAGACAGTACATAATGCCTGTCTAGATCTCCCTTCATGTCTTTACCATGCTATCCAAAAAGAGGTCTGCAACCAAAAGTGCAAAGAGACTAGCATATGGAATGGGAACATTCTTCAAAATGGTGTCGAGCAAGCACCAAGTGGCAAGCAGGGAGTTTGTTAGATCTGACCTACACAGCATGTGGAAAGATGAGTCAGCGGACACGTCACGCCTTAGATGAGCAGGAAGGAGAAGAAAAGAAAGAGACAAATGAAAAAGGTTTTGCAAGCTGGGATACTATAGCGATGGCAGAGTGACGCTGAGTCGAGGGCAATCGGCCCATTCGACTATGCGGTGATGGTGTTTACTCTAACTAATGATTGTACATAGATACTTTGTCGAAGAGGTCCCACTTTGCATTCCAGCTCTGTCTTCATACAACATAACGCACCACTGCGGGAAAAATACACGAGAATGATGCTACTGTGGATGTGAATGATGACAACCTTGAACTTGAAGACAACAGTTGACCATTGACGAAAAACCCCTAGACTGTGACTTTTTTCTGTTTATTGTATGCATACCTGTCTCACATCGGTCAGGTTTCCTGACCAGTGACAATTGAAGGCTCAACACACCAAGTCACATGCAACTGATTCAGGCTGACAAATAGCATGTTAACTCCGCACAAAAATTATGGTAACTAGTGGGAACACCCCCTCACCCTTCCTTCGGTTTCAAAGGAGCTGGGACAATGAACATCCGCTTGGCTTGTGTGTGTGTACTCTAGCCTGTGCAACAGATCCTCGCTAATTCCGAAACCTCTGGCCATGGGAAATGTCGTGTGCGCATCTCGATGCTCTCTCTCTCTAGGCTGAGGACTTGATAGGAATGCACCCCTTTTCTCCTGCACAAATTTCACGATGTTCGACATCCTCATCACCTTTGTCACATCCGACTGTGTACTCTTCCACAAGAACCACGCTACCGCCCGTGCTCTCGAGTGTAAGCGCAGAGGCCTCCAGGAGGATGGTGACGTTGACGCCTCAGATGAAGCAAGATGGAAGAAATGCTATTAACGTGGCATGATGGTGGGCAGCACAACTGTACAGATATCAAAAGCGCAGGTTTCAGCTGATCTCAAGGTTGCTCTTGCCCAACAACTTATGCTCTGCCTTCTCAGCTGATGTTTTCTTCTCCTTCAATACCACCATCTCAATACCCTTGCGCCACTGTCAATTATCTGATTCCAGACACTTATTCTTATTCACAAGCTAGACCTCCCAAGTTCCCACTCCTTGGTCTCTATTCTCATCTGTACAGCCTTCTGTGACGCAAATGTCAGGTTCTTTAGCACCTGTTGGGGGACCCTCTACTGATATTGCGGACCTTTTCAACGTTACTGAAAGCAGGGATTGTTTTGTGGTACGTGTACACTTGTGGGGTGACGGAGCAAGTGCCGGCGCTAGAGAAAAGGTGCACCGGCAAAGTGGGATGTTGCATTGAATATACATGAAGGAGTATGAGAGCAGCATTATGAGTTTCATTAACGACATCTGATATGGCAAAGTGTGTTTCTTAAGTTTTTGTATCATTGCAATGGATGCTTACCATTATGTTTTAGACAATGTTCTGGGGTTGTTCCGTTTTTTGTACGAGTGTATGCCTCTTCAATGTAAACAACATGGGATATGTTATCTGGAGGCAAAAAGCAGATGGAAGACCATCTTGACATGCATTTCTGACAGAATCGAAAAAACCAGTCAGGGTGTTGGTCGCAGTCATCATAGAAGTTAGTTTGTGGGTGCAGATGTGAGTACTCGTAACGAATTTCTGCTTGAATTTTTGAACAGCTTTGTGCCCTGAAGGATCGGGTTGATGATGTCATGGTGGATGCAAAATTAAGCACCAGATGGATGGCTCGATCCCAAAGGTAGCGGTGGCAGCAGCAGCAGCAGCCGATGAAGAAGCTAAACTTTGTGAATCCTATGTTGTTGTGCCTGCTGGCGACGATGCAAAGTATATTCAGTGTTTAAAGTCTGAATTCTTGGAAGGTGATGTTTGGAAGAATGCCATCATGTCCAGGGAAGGGTGAGTTGACATAACCTCTACATTAAGCAGAATCTGACTGTAGTCCTATTAGACTTACCACACTGTCCAAAAAGAGGTCTGCAACCAAAGGCATGAAGAGAGACATTAATATCTCAAGAAAAGTCCTTCATAGGTATGTCCTGCAAGTAATCAACGATGTGCGGTGAGGAACTACATTACTCCCGGGTCAAAGACAACATTCGGTTAATAAAAACAATACTTTTGCTTGAACACAGACATACATGAGCATCAGGTGCGCCATCACAAAGCATACTATTCTGAATCCCTACAGACCACTATGTCCCTATTCACCTCATCCCAAGATATCCCACACGCGATCAATCAAATCCACTCCATCGAATTCCCCCATATTGATCAACTCAAGAGTTGGGGGCAAGTTCTGTGGAACCAAATCCATCGGGAGTGCCTGAGGTTTGCACTGTGTGAGACCAATGCTTAACAACTCCAACAGTGTTGTTCTTAGGAAGGCTCAGGGTCAGTTACACGATGAAACACAGTGAAATCACTTACATTCCTGCTAGAATGTTCCCACTGTGCATCAAGATGTTTGCGCTGTACGTGAGGATTTCATTGACAAGTTTTATCCCCGGAGATTCTGGGAATATCTCCAGGATTGTGATTGCCATTGTAACGAGGTGCTGGGTGACTTTTATGCTCAGCTGGGCAAATTTTAGAGTGTAGGGCATTTTAACTTGGGTTCAAGTAGTTTAAGAACTTGGGCGCCTGGTTGTTGGAGTTTTGCGTGAGTCGTACTTGGACGTGGACAACGAACTAGAGCGAGGTTTTATTGGGAAGTGACACAGGTGCTCTTCAGTAGAGATATCAGTCGTATATGCTGCCTCAAGGACGCACAGAGGTGAGCACCTTTCTGTAACAAATCACCTGCCATCCATAATCCCAAGTGGTGTGGCTCTACACTGTCAGTCAATCATTTGCATTACCCATATCTCCCTTGCTGAGATAGGACTGGACAGTATGGTGAGTGACAAAAACATTCCACGAAGACAATTGACTCATGTGCAAACTGTCCCTAGCTCACTTTACAAAATTAGAGCTTTCGTTCTTGTTCAAGACCTGGACAGATCGCGATCATTATGTGTGGAGCTTGTAGAGCCAGAAGGAGGGCCTGGATGCGCAAAGCTGGAGTGGGAGCTGTGCCTCAGATCCAAGCCTGGAGCTGGATGAAGGAAGGGAGGACTTACAGTTGAGTTGGCTTGAAGATCAGCTATTGTTTTCACACCCAAGCCATGCAAGCTGATCGAGCACCTGAATAAACATGTCTGACACCGCCTCCACATACTGGTCCGAGAACAGGTTGTTGTGCCGCATGCCATCGCGCAGCATGATTTTGAGTAGGAGACAAGGCTGTGCATGGATGCCACACTGACGAAGATCAGCACATTGCTGCACAAATGCAACACTCTGCACCCATGTGCAGCATGCTCTCCATCTCTATATCCCAGTTCCGCTGTACACAACTGATGTAACACTGCTGCCACTCTGGCTGCCTCTCATCCGCACTCGATCGCCCAGTGTCGAGATCCCCAACGATGGTGTGTGCACAGAGACCGAGCTGGTATTCTGCGATGTGGGCCCATGGACGACGTCACAAGCTGACCAGATGAAGCTGCTCTGATTCAACCGTGAGTGTGGTGTATATTTGCTACTTCCCTTTGGCATTTTCTGCTTCCTCCCTCCATATCGTCGCCTCTCGACACACCCGTAAGCTTATTGGAATTTTCCCATGTTCTGTTCTTGTGATCCTATGGATCCTATGTACTCGGTTGCCAGCCATGAACACATCCATAACTCCATCCACTCCCCCGGCATGCCCAAATCCCCCAGGATCCCATCACCCTTCAAACGGACTCGCATGTGGTATACAGTGTGTCTATGCTGTTTCCCGATGATCAGCACCAGTCACATGTCATATCCACCTGCATTTGGGGGTAACGTGTGTCCTCAGCTATGGCACCGCCACAAGCACAAGACCCACTCGATGTCATGCTTGTCATGCTCCATCTGCATCAGTTTCAGGCCATGGCTACTGGGCAGGGCGAGTAGCAGTTGCGTCTTTACAGTTCAAGGTGTGCCCAGGTACGTCTGTGCCTTCGATTTTGGTGCACCCGTTCCTACTAACACTACAACTAGACTACTACCCCTCTCCACACAACGCACCACCATACACGTTGCATGGCATCAATGACAGCGGCCTAGCCTATGCCACAGGTACCATGTTCCCCTCTCAATGCTCCAGCACTGACACGACTTTCGGTTCCGAGCCGCACCTTATCAAACTACGACGACCCTATCTAGGACACTACATGTTGCCTGAGGTGCTTTGCCCACCTCAAGGCCATCATATTTGATGGCACCGTTCAAGATCGGCGGCCATCACGGCCACCAGGTCCATGCGCGCACACTTTCAAGCTTCAACTTGTCACAGAGGTGGTGCTCCAGCGACCGAGTGTAGACTGGGGACAGTGGGGACAGAGGTAGCAAGGCTGTCGTTTGACAATCTGCCATGGTGCCCATCCACTGCTGCAGCACTCACCAGCAGTGGGTCCCAATGCTACCAGCTATCCGGCTTCATCACCGCAACCTTATCCTTTTGGCATCCCACACAATGGTACCGTACAATCGGGCAAAGGGTTTTCACGATGAGTACCGGTCAGGGGAGGAGAGGGATCGGTGGGGTGGCCTGTGGAGGAGAGCGTGTCGCACTTGCAGTGCATTTGTATGCACTGTTGGATGCACGGGGATCCTACGGAGCCTCCATGTGAGGTTTCTCACTGGGGGCACGAGCATATTTTTAGTAAAAAATGTGATAAAAATGCTTTTTTTCCTTACAGGTTATTCATTCACTGTTCTGGTTGAAAAATCTCCCAAAAATGCTGCTTTTTTATCAAGTTTTAGGACCTGAAAATCTGGTACATACTTCACATTTCTAGGCATGGGAAATGGATGTAAAATGTGAGAAATAATGAATTTACTCATTGATTTCATGCCACAAAAATGCAAGGACAATCTTGGTTTTCATTGACATTTTCAACAGAAAAGAACCAAAATTTATCCAAGATTTCATAGTAGAAAAAAGGTGAAAAAATTAGTAAAATATATGGGATTTTCATGAGATTTTTCAAAACTATTAGCCAATGAATAATCCAACATTTTTCTTTAGTTTTTGCAAGGAAAAACCTGATGGATAAATGTTTATCCAATGGATAATCATTCACCCATAGGCAATATATAACAAGTTTTCTGAACCGAAAAGGGAATGAAAAAGTCAATGGATAAGAGTTTATCCCTTGGATAATCATTCACCCATAGGCAATATATAACAAGTTTTCTGAACTGAAAAGGTAATGAAAAAGTCAATGGATAAGAGTTTATCCCTTGGATAATCATTCCTCCATATGGGGTAAATGTTCTGCCTATGGCAGAATGATTATCCAAGGGATAAACTCTTATCCATTGACTTTTTCATTGCCTTTTCGGTTCAGAAAACTTGTTATATATTGCCTATGGGTGAATGATTATCCATTGGATAAACATTTATCCATCAGGTTTTTCCCTGCAAAAACTAAAGAAAAATCTCATGAAAATCTATATTTTTTACTAAATTTCTCACCTTTTTTCTACTATGGAATCTTGGATAAATTTTGGTTCTTTTCTGTTGAAAATGTCAATGAAAACCAAGATTGTCCTTGCATTTTTGTGGCATGAAATCAATGAGTAAATTCATTATTTCTCACATTTTACATCCATTTCCCATGCCTAGAAATGTGAAGTATGTACCAGATTTTCAGGTCCTAAAACTTGATACAAAAGCAGCATTTTTGGGAGATTTTTCAACCAGAACAGTGAATGAATAATCTGTAAGGAAAAAGCATTTTTATCACACTTTTTACACTAAACATATGCTCATGCCCCCAGTGTCTTTTTATTGTGTCTCTAGGGGGAAAAAAAAACATTAGCACTTTGAGGCACAGAGCCAGCGAAGTGCACCAGAGAAAGTGTGCCGGTGCAGGAGAAAATGTGCCATTGCAAGTGCACCGGGTGCACCGGCATGGGAGCAAATGTGCTGGCACAGGTGCGTGGGGTGCGCTGGTGCGGGAGCAAATGCGCCAGTCCAAGTGCACAGGGTGCACTGGTGAAGTCATGAATATTCATGAATCTTGTTGAATCATGTTGAATCATATTGATTCCACAAGATTCTTTTTTTAGGGTTTTCCCACTGATGAAATCATCAGGAAACCCTGCCTTTTTTCATGATTTTCTGGGAATAATTCTCATGGTTTTCTTAGGATTTTTTGGCACCAGAAAATCTGTTAGAAACAAAAGATTTTCTGAGAATTTCCCAGTTCAAAAAACTCATTTATTTTTTGTTTCTTTCATCAGAAAACTGTTAAATAACCATGGTTTTCTACAAGGTTTTCTGCAAGGTTTTCTGAGAGTTTTTGCAAGGTTTCCTGGTTGCAGAAAAACCCGTGGAAACACAAAATATTCTCCAAGTTTCCTCGACTCAGAGAATCATCAAAAAATCATTGTTTTTGGCAAGAGTTTCTTGCATGGTTTTCTGGGAAACATTTTTAGAATTTTGTGAAGATTTTCTGGAGACAGAAAATCTTCAGGAAACCTGGCATATTCTGAGGATTTTCTGAAATATTTTCTGACTCAGAAAATTGTTGTTTGCCTCCAGTGTGATCCATGATGTCAATCCGGTGAATCGAACTTGTAAGTAAGTACGTACCTTCGTATTTTGATTATGTCAACACTATCCAAACATATCTTGATGTTCTTCATCATCACGGCTTCATTTGCAGTGGGTGGAAGTTGTCGATATTGATACTTAGATGCCCCCCAACATTGCTCAATGAAATTGAGCTCGCAATAAAACTTGGGATAGAAAAATGCAATGTGCCCATGTGACTCAACCAGCTCAATGAGAGCTGGCTTCTGGGAGGCAAAATCCGGTTGATTAAAGAGAAGTCGTCGGCAGCAACAGCTTCCCTTCGGGTCAAGGCATTTGAAGCTCTTGCACTCAGCCGGCAGGTCACACTCCTCAATAAACCCCCGCTCCTCAATAATAATCTTCATGCCTTTGAACCATCCCGGCATCGTGGGATGATCATCAGAGAAATAGAACGATTGCGGCTCGCCGCTAGGAAGAGTGCCTGGTCGCATCTTACACTTACCTTTTTTCCCAAGCCATATCTTCGGGAATTTTGGCATGTGGCGAGCTGACAGGGCATAATCAGCTCGCTTTCGATGTCCTGGTGCATTGTCAAAGCCGAATGCCGCTACCGCAGTCCCTGGGAAATTATCTTCAAAAAGCTCATTTGCCAATTCGGTTTGCTTGCAGAGATCTTCGCAATTAAAATAACCATCGCGATTTTTTCCTGCTTTGAACAGTCTTCGCGCCTCACATGATCCATCTTTGGACTTCAACCAGCCCAAGTCCCGTGAGCAGAAGTCCGATACCATGATTGACGCTCCTTCACCTTTTCTCACAGGTTCAGCTTTCTCCGTAACATGCACCCAGCGAGTCTTGCGTCAGTCATTGGCATAAAATGTGGACTCATCGTGAGTCACCAGGACGACTCGTTTTTGGGCAGGAAATGATGTTATAGCTTTGGGGTAGACAGGTGTATTTTCGTGAGTCCAGGTCATCATTCTGCCTTCGATTGAGGCCCAAAACGGTAAGAATATGTGTGTTCGATAATCGACGACGTCCTGACGTTCATGCCCATCGACGTACATTCCGTGCGGTGTTTTTCCATAGCGATATTGCATGATATGCATCCAGCGGCGAGCAGTGCGCTCACTGGGTATTTTTTTAACCTTTAACCGTTCCTGAACATCGATGCGGTGGAAGTACGATATCACATCTGCCGCACGCAGATATCGTTTGTTTAGGGATTGCAGATG